>JANTBZ010064967.1:0-22492 GCA_024741255.1 Exechia fusca | reverse complement strand
TAAAAATACGACAATTTCTACTGGCTACAACTTTTTAGAGAAAGTCCTCATGCCAAAACTGTGGTACCATTTTTTCATTGTCCAACTTCTATCTACAATTCTGCCTCATTAGATTTTCAAAAAGTAACGATCGTCCATATAAACTTCCATACAAGAACTCAACCTTCAACTGCTCATAACTTCGGCCACAGGGCGCATTGGCAACAGTCTTTATTTTGCTCCTAGAATCACCAGCTGGACGCTCGCCGTGATCCGTCAAAGAAAGCATTATTAAAATAATACATAATTTGTTAATAAATGGAAAGATTGAATCGATAAATCAATTTGGACCTCTATTAAATCTTATCTGAATAATATATATGCAGGGCAGCTCTGTGCCACCTAGTGGCAATATCTAAATATATCTGCTTAGAAAATGTGGTGCCGTTTAATATTATTATTATTTAAATCTGTAGTCTAGTGCATATTCTAAATACTTTGCATTCGACCAAATCGACCAAATAGCCCTAATCAATGATGCATTGTGAACTCATCTATGGTTATATGTGTATTTGGCCCTTAACGACTATTTTTTATAACCAAAACTAAAATGGGAGCTCCAGGGAAAGAACGAGGCAGTCGAAATCGAGAAAAAAAACATTTTGCAAGGGTTTGCGGCGAATTCATTTCGAAAGGGATTCTAGATGTTACAGGAATGAGGCTATCGGCTAAAAATAAACTATTTATGAGAATACAAAACGTTTTCATCAAAAATGTTGATCCTTCATAGCTAGTCTCATTACTTTTATCAGCCCTTGTATTGAACAATGTAATACGGTCTTTCAGAACACGATTTTCTCAGGAACGTTACTACCGTGTTATAGGAGTTTTAGGTGTATGTCTCTCAAGAATAACATCATTTGATTTCTGAAAGGTCAGCCATCGTCGGAAAATACGATGAATCAAAAAGGTAGTCGTTGAATGACCACCCTGTACACACATACATTTTACAAGCACATAGCACATAGCACATACAATGGAAGACGAGCAGAGTACTTACGATGCGATCCTGCGGAGACAGACATATTGTACAGAATGGTGATTTCGGATGCATAAATTTCACGAACGAACCACACAGTGGAACACATCCAACTGCATTGTCAATGGCAGCCGACCGCACTCACCTGTGTTTTGATTATGTTTGTCAGCAGATGGTCGGTATCTTGCTGGTTATTGGTGATGTTCGCATTGTCATTCAGCCCAAAGACGCCGGGCCGCGAGAGCAGCGGCAAACTTTTCGCATAACTTACAAACCCATCGTGTTCCTGTTCATCGGGTGTGTAGTATATTTTCGAATCATCGAAATAATACTCTTTGCCCTCGGCCAACTGCTTGGGATTGAAGAATGTCTGCAAAATCGTATTCAAACACCTTTGATCCCATACGTCTGTTACACGACCCCCATAATTGCACTCGCCCACCAAATATCGCAGGGCATCGAACTGCACTTCAGAATACTCGTTCAGAAATTCCATAAGCTGCGCGATACTAATTATCAAATCCGTATCATTAAAGTCATACGGATTATTCCATCCAAGCGACCCGAATCTCTTCCGTCCCTGCACAATCGCATGGAAGAAACACAGTGCGAACAGCATTGGCTTGAAATTCTGCGGCTGCTTGCTAGACTCAAACCACCCGGCGTCACAAATTGGCTCGCTCAGATACGAGTGCTGAATGTTCGTCTTCAAATCCTTCGGCGACTCGAAGGTCATCTTCACACCGGTTTGCAGCAAATCAACCGGAAAATGATCAACCGAATCGGACGTCAACCACAGCCTAAAGTCCAGATGAACCGTATCAGGCATCAGATTCTCACAGATGCTCTGCAACTTGGGCATCCACGACTCGGCCAGATGGCAATTCTGCAGCACCACCCAGTGGCCATTCTTCGCTGCCTCGTCGATCGTTTTGGCAGCAATCGGTCCCTGTCCCTGGCCCATTGACAACGTGAACAGACGATCGATGCCGAATCCGCGGTCCGCGGCAAACTTGAGCAGCATCGGCGTCGGATCGCAACCGGGCGTCAGGATCAGGATCATCGGAATGCAGCTGTGCGACTCGGCATACGCGGCGGCCAAATCGACGGGCGGCGACTCGATGAATTGACGTCCAATGGTGGCCTCGATGAAGTTCTGCACGGCGGGAACGAGTGCATCGGGACGAAAGATGCGGACGATGAGAATGCGCTGGAAGGAGGAGAGTTTCGTGTCGAATGGTGCAGGTAAGGCAGCGGTTTCGGGGTTGTTGGAGTCGTAGAAATCTTTCCATTTGACGCCGTTCTCTGAGATATTCTCGAGGAGGTCGACGAAGGTTGGATAGGAGGAGAGACTGATATAGAGATAAGAACAGGACCATTATTGTTATTTTGTGGTGACAACATTTACCTGACGCATTCGTTCCAGCTCTGCTCTTGCATCCAATCGAAAGGCTGGGGCAACGAATTATCTTCACCTATACCACCAGTCAGCAGGAACATCCATTCACGATTTTCCATTTTGCCCTCGTTTTTCAGGATGTTTGAGCACAGCATCAGCGAAAACACCAGCTTGTCTCGCTCGAGCAAACTTCGCGAAATGTTCACGTACAGACTGTACGTGAAATACTTATTCAAATCTCGCAGACGTTGCGGCACGTCGTCCACTTTTTCAGTGTTGTCGATGGCGGCGGTGAACAAGTTCAGGAACCAGGTGAGACTGAACTCGTACATCGGATTCATGTTGGAGAGATCGGCTGCAATAGAACGATAGCAAATTATTAAGAAATACTAATTTACATACGTTAAAAAAATCATTCTCAACCTATTGTGAAAAACAGCGTAGTAGAGTGCGCTGCAAGTGGCCTGTATGCCTGACGTGCTGTCTCAATTTGCCGTTCGGTCACCTCACCGACTGCCTGTTTCTCGTTGATTTCATTGGCCAAGTTTTTGGACGAACTGATCTCTAGAACGGCCGCCTCCTTGTCTAGAATATCGCCTTCGCTCGAGAGAACATCGAGGATCTTATCCTCGATTTCTTTCAACTGTCGCTTATTGTCGGCACCCTGTACGAAGAGCAAGCTCTTTTCGGACTCCAAGTCGGGTCGTTCGCGGGCAACGGCAATGGACATGACTTGATCTTGCAAACCGGATTCGGCGATCATGAAGTTTATGATGGTTACTTTGACCGCAACTTCGGGTTGGTAATGTGGATTCGGTAGTTTGGTAGATATGTAGAATCTGAATTAGATAATTGTATCATTAGTTCAAAATGAATACTCACAATACACAAGACCACATACTTGAACGCATTATTGTACTCGATAATCAAGTCCCCCATTCGCACACACATCGCGCCACTGTGCTTGAAAAACTGCTTCAGCAACACCGACTCCAGGAGCGCATCCAACTCCTCGCCAACGTTTTCCAGCAGCACCGGCAACCCGAACTGGATCGCATTCTCCAACACACGAGTGTAATCAGCCTGACTCAGCCGAATCACGCACAACCGATTGGGCTTTTCCAAGTTCCGTATGAACTTATTCGCCTGACCCTGCGGATCGATCATCAATGGCCATCGGCTGGTGTTCCGCATAATGAGGGCACTCTCAGCCGAAAACGAATCGATGGGTAATCCCAGAATGTTCCACGATCGAATTTGAACAGGATCACCGAGAACGCTGAGAAACTGGAAATTCGGATCGCATGCGAGGCCAAATTCATTGCACTTTTTGACCCAGTTGTCCGTTTGATTGGTGCGGTAATCGGTCCCGAACGGACCAAGGTAGGCAACAACTGCAGAACTGATTAGCACATCTCCGCTCAATGTTGCGTACGATCTGTCCAATTCGGCTGCAGTCTCCGTCCAATGGGAAACGTCGCCGCCCAAGCCAGTGATGATATCTGTTGCACGCTGGAACTTGATGCCATTCATTTCGTGTCCGGATTTGAGCTTCTCGAAGTCATCTCTCTGTTGCTCCATTTTTCTTGTGAGTTCCGACAGATGTTCCTCTATTTTACGCAATTCTTCCAGTTTCGCGTTGAGCAGGGTGATGGCTTTCTGGTGACATAATAAGCGGTTAATAAATGCAGAATTAAAGTCATGTTGTTTCTCTACTTACATCTCTGTTGTCAACTGCTTCTTTCAACGCGGCCCGGTTGGGTGCCGCAACAGTTGCCACTTTATCGTACTCCACAATAGCCATCGTCCAATTGTACAAGACTTCACACGTTGCTGAAGCTGCTTTTATCTTATCCGCATCGAATTCTTTATTGTTGAGAATGCGTTTCTGCAGGAGCGCAATTACTGTTACCGGAATCGAGTCCTTCTCGAACTGGAGTAAACTCTCAATGAATTTGATGTCTCCCAAAAGTCGCTTAGATGGCGTCCAATAGTCTTCAACCGTGCCGGGACCGCTTGTGTTGGGAACCTTGTCTGGTTTGATCTCTTTCAGTATGCAAATCGCCTCCATTGCAATTCGCACGCTAATCGGAGGACTTTTCATTGTCTTCAAATTGATTATATCGGCCGGTGTAAGAGTGTTCAGATCAGTGTCCGATTTGTTAACCAGCACAATTACATCTGCCATGATGGCATTGTACTCTTCCTCAATCAATTTTGCCACTTCAGTCAGTTTCGATGTTGCATTTTCATTTGATCTTACTATAGTCCTTTGCCCTTCTGCTGTAATAGTAGCTTTATCGACATTGTCTACTTGCACCGCCAAGCTATCAGCTTGTATTTTTATTTGAGGTTCTACCAACTCTAACTGTTCCTGCATAACGGTAATTTGCTGAGTGATATCCTCCAATTGCTTCAGCCCAATCAGATAGCGATCTCGAGCACTCAACGTAGCTTTTCTTTTGTCTTTCAGCAGCCGCTTGAATGTCATGATTAATTCCAAATACGCAGTAGGCATCACGTAGTTGTGTCGATGTACACGTAGGAAATAATTCTCCGACATCGTTTCCATCGACGTGTGGAACTCCAGACACATCTGGATTGCAACTGATCGTTCCGAATCTGTCAAATCCTCATTAGCCAGATATCGCGATGAAACTGCGAGCAGTGCATCTGTTGGCCACTTTTGTAACCAGTCGATTGTACAGCTAGTCACGATAGATGGATACATTCGCACACGAGTCCGCAGCGAATCACCAATGGGTGACATACATAGCACAACATGCAATTGATCACGGACAATCTGCACAAAGTAGTTGAGCAGTGCCGCATTGGAGCCATCGGTCTGAACAGCTTTCTCCCGTTGCAGATCGATCTGTCGCATTTTCTCAGTGATTTCGGTTTTTTCTTCGATCGAGAACAGATTCGGTATCTCACCGGTGTTCATGA
This sequence comes from Exechia fusca, assembly GCA_024741255.1. Taxonomy (NCBI): domain Eukaryota; kingdom Metazoa; phylum Arthropoda; class Insecta; order Diptera; family Mycetophilidae; genus Exechia; species Exechia fusca. Next base: position 17,126 of record JANTBZ010064967.1, on the reverse strand, counting down.
TATTTGCAATGTCTTCCAAAAATATGTCTTCCTTGATCTGACTATCGGAAAACAAGAACACCCCGTGCGATTCCGTGGAGCTCACCTTCAACAATGTTTGCTTCCAATCCTCGTGCCAGTTGGCAACGCTATATTGTCGAGTTATCTCGACCACAAATATGGTATAGTCAACTATATGGGCGGCAAGGCGTGTCATCGATTGTCGTCCGCTGCCACCGACACCAATCATCATCGCATGACTTCGCGGCTGCCTCAATATCCGACAGATTCTTGACAAATGCTCGATCGCGAATCGGAACAGCACCAAATTCATCGGATTCTTCGATAAATTGTTGTACTCGGTTAGATATCCCTCGACCACGACCTGCAGTTCATCCAAATCCAGCACCTCCAAATAGTTGCGACTTTCCGCCTTCGGATTGGTGAAATCACAGTACATCAACTTGCGCATATCGCTCTCGCACAACTTCTGTCCCGGCTCTGCAATTCGTTCGAATAGCGCACTCGCAGACGTCCGCATATGAGTATCAGCTACCTTGCACACACCATTGAATACCAACTCCCGATCGGTATTATCAACCAGCCGATCACCAAACACTCGCAGTATCTCGTGTGCCAGCAGGCGGCGCATCGAGTCTATTGACTCACATGCTTCGGGAACCGAGAGCAACACTCCTCGAACGACCCGCGAGAAATCACGCAAGTTGAACATGTAATGACATTTGGAGGGTGTTGGTAACAAGTGCTTCCGGGCCTCCTCGTAAATGTACAGTGTAGCCTGAACCACCTCACCGATCGCCGGATCGAATTCCTTTGAAAATCCTCTTGTATCCAAATGCCACAGCATAATCGCACTGAAGATCGTTATCAATGTATCTCTGCTGAATTCATCAATAGATATCGTATTGAAATGGCGCGCGAATCGCGGTGTGACCGTGTTCCCCGAAGACGGCGGTGCCATGGCCGCCACTAGTTGCAAATCGATAACCTTTATCGGAACGACATCTTTGGGATCGTACCATATCGAATGATCGAGCCACATACGCAGCAACTCGATTGGAGGCTGCGCACCATACGCCTCCTCCAACGGCATTGAAATGTCATCGATGAAAATAACGGATTTTTTGTCCACCGGTGGGCCGTAGACGCCCTTCCGACGTTTGTCCATCTTGCTCATGATGATGTCCTGCGTTTGGTTTGCTGTTGAATGTGCTGAGAAGCAAATGAACTGTGACACATAAACGGTTGGGTCGATTTTCGTCAGCAAATAGTCGATGGTGTACACGGTCTTGCCGGTTGCCGTTGGGCCTACCAACAATAGTGGTTTCTGATGTCGAAGCAGCAAATCCAACAGAGCATAGATTCGAACCGTTTCCGCTGTTGTGATGATGATCTGACTAACTGGAATGTCTCGGGGCAGCGGTGCGGCCGAGGCGACTTCGTCGGCCCAAGGTTTCCATTTACCTTTGCCCTCTTTGGTGAATCGATAGTCAAAGACGCTTCCGCCTTTCGGAATAGTGAAAATGAATGGTTTGGACATCGAAACGGGTCGCAAATCTTCAGATAAACCCAAACTTTCGGCCATTTCATCGGGAAAATCTTTGTTCGACAAGGCTCGAAACAGTTCGGAGAACTTCTCTCGACCGGACTCTGTAAGTGCTCCACCTAACGCCCAAATGCAAGAGAAGAAGAAGACTCCTTCCAGCTGCGCTCGAACGTCCAAATCGCTGAGTCCCGCAACGTACTTTTCATCGTAGTAATCGTCCATGAAACAGTCGAACAAGTTCATCAACGAAGTGACAAGATTAGAATCCGAAGTCACAAGAATCTCCATGACATCGCCTCCACGCACAAACCACAGCAACAACGGACAAAAGTGCTGAAACATGGACGTGATTAACTGCTTGTTCACCGCATGCAATGCAGGGGGCAAAGTATTTTTCCACGATTCCAACAGTGGTTCCCATCCCAAGGATGACGGATCCATGTAAATCATTCCGCATCGAGAGACCGTTGCCGGCGATGCGGCCTCCAAGTCCATAGTCTCGAAAATCAAATTGGTAGTATTCGCAAGCTGAATGATCTCGCCAGACATCAGGCACAATTTCTTGTTGTCATCCAGCACCGTGTTCAGGTTTTCGATCCACACCGAATCGATGGGCCCGTCGAACAACAGCCATTTTCGGTCTTTTGTCTTGGACTGGGCGAACTGACGATAGCTGACCGCCAAAACTCCGTCGCTCCATTCGTGCGAGACCGGATCGAATTGACCGTAGAGCTGACCTAATGTTAACGCTTTCGGATTCATCACAATGTAGATGGCTCGATTTTCTAATCCTCGTTTCTCCATAAGAGCCAGCGTGTCTGCAAGAATTCGATAGGCCGTCGTTTTGCCACCAAACGGTTGGCCAGTTATCATTAGGCCATGTCGTACGACAATCAACTCGTACAGTTGCTGGATTTTGTCCAGAAATATATCCGTGCACTGTATATTTTTCAGTTTGCTCATTTCACGACAACATTCGTTGAATATTTCGTAGTCTCTTTTCATTGAACTGATACCAGGAAACAGATCCGTGATGATGCTCTGAAACAGTGATACATCCGAATTTATAAATTTGGCCAAATTCACATCATTCATTGAGCGCAGCACAACGGTATCTTCCATCTCATCCGGATGTTTCAATCTCAATATACTGGCTGATTTTAAAACGGCCTTGACCGCACGCATCCCAAAATCGTAATGGGGCTGCGAGCTCAACTGCTCCGAGCACAACCGATAAGTGGTCACAATTTTCACTGCCAACGGCTTCGCATTTGTAAACCCATTAGCAAACAGTTCAACCTCTGCAATCAGCGCATAATCAGGCACCATCATCGCTACCGACCGAAACATTGCTCGCAAGTTATCGGGCAATTCGGATCGTCCAGCATACCCGGGATTCATGGTGGCGAACGTTGCACACGATTTATCCAGACGCAACATTGTGCCATCGAACGACAACTCGAGCAAACCCGCAGCAATACCCCGTTGAATGGTCAGAATCTGCTGTGCGACCACAGATAGGACACTCAAATCGATGCGATTGAAGTCATCGAAGCACGTCCACGAACCGCATGCGGCTTGTCCTTTGAAGAACTTACTCAGCGCAATGTAGTCCAAAGCTCCGGAGCAATTGAACTCGACGCATTTCTTGCCAACTGCCCGGGCCAGATCTTTTGTGGTCTCCGTCTTGCCAGTTCCGGCCGGTCCTTCTGAGGCGCCTCCCAAGTTCATATGCAACGCACCGAAAAGCGTTCGATAACAACGATCTGTCAACGGTGTTATGACCAAGCGCGGTGTATTGCCCAAATACTCGTACCCGTAGCTCAGTGTGGAGTTGACCATTCTCACGAGCAGCTGTTCTTCATCGGACCAATAGTAGCGCAATTGCGATAGCCAACTGAAACTATTCGGATCACTCACTTCGTGTTCGATGAGATTTTTCAGTGTATCGCGTGCGTGAACGTCAAGCATCACTAAAGCATTGAGCGTAATGCGATTATGTGTCGATTGTGGGCTTCGGACCAATTTCACGACGTTATTAAGCTGTTCCTCGAATTTATCCTTGTATTTGTTGAGCCCTAAGACCGCATCAGAGCTCAGAAGTGCTTTGGTTATTTCGAGAGTCCAGTATGTCTTCGAAATGCTGTGGACACATTGGCCAGGCCAGTTTAGAACCCAATCGTCACGAACCGTATTAGGAAAGTCCTCATATGCACATTTTACCTGGAAGTGAATGGTTTTAATCATATCCGTTTCCAGTTCGAGGAACCATTTTTCGACTTGACCACGAGCTTTTGCCGTCGATATAACGTCACATAGTTCTATACATTCACCTTCTGCAGATCGCATATTGGTCACGTCGAAAATATCATTAAAAGTCAACGACGCTATGCCTTCGAAGCACTTCATGAGGTGCGGCTGCACACGAGTCGGATCTTTAGTCTCGGACAAAATTTCAAGCAGTTCGACGTTGGAGAGAAAGAAGAATCGAGGGAAATATAGACGCTTCTTTTCCAAGTAAGTATTCAAACCCTTTTGAATGACCTCGAGCAAATCGAATGCTTTCTTCAGCTTGGCGGACATGCTCTCAATTTCGACTACTGACATGACGGCCAGATCAGCGTACACTTGCTTCATCAATTCTCTCCAGGTCTTATCAACTGCACTGAAACGACGTCCTTCTTCGGGCATTTGTTGTTGAATGTCGGGGCTTGAGAAAATTGGCTCTAAATACATCCAGGTAGCCTGTACACGCAGCCAATCGTCCAGAATTTCTTGAAGTAGGACCAGTTTGGATTCCCAAGCGCTGAAAAATCAATACGATATTGAAAAACTAGTTTGACTGATTAGAATAAAATTACTTACAGAATCTCGGTTTCAAACGGTTTGATGTACGGCGAGTTTTTCATCGTTTGCGTCTTCAATATATGATCGTCCAACTGCACTTGGATCTCATCAACCGACGACAGAATGTAAGTGCCTGTATCGCGATACAAATTAACGCCGAACTCAACACCGATCCATTCGCTCTGCATTTGCGATAGCGATTGTTCCAATATATTCTCTTTCGAAGCACTTTCCGATATGATTACGAACTTGCTCAAATATTCCTCGAGCCCGTAATCGATAACTTTAGCCAAAGTGAGTTCAGCCGATACTTTAATAGGAAAGCCGACCATTTCGGATATTTGCTCCCAATGACGAGTTTTGAGGCCAGGATTGCCAAGTGTCTCGATAGTTGGCATGCAAACTTTGAAGTCTTCGATTGTTGTTAAAATCTGTGGAATGGAAATGGTCATGTGATATCGAATGGATTCTAGAAACTATTCGTAAGGCTGTTTTACTCACATCATCCGCCAACTTCTTAGACTTTGGCCGGTCGACAAACTCTTTGTCTAGTTCCATGACCATTTTTTGTGTTGTGTTAATTTCATTCTCAATATCCGACGGTTCAAAACTGCCAACCTGAGCATTCAACCTCATATCTCGATTGTCAATAAACAGCTGACCAGCATCATACAAATCTTTGTACGGCTTCAATTTATCGTGTGCCTGCTGGCGCAGTGGATACTGTGACTGCTCCCAACCAAACGACGTTTCCTCCTTGTTGATCTGATCGATCTTCTCCATTGCGGCTGTCAGGCGAGCGTCTAGCGAACCAGCCTTCTGTTTGTACTTTTCCAACTGCTCAAAATCTCCATACTGATCGTATTCTTGAACCTGCTCCCAGTTGTTTTCCAGATCGCGCCGGAACTGCTCAATACGTCTCTTGAGGAGATCCTGATATTCAGTTGTCTTCTCGTTCACCATTTGTAGATGTTGTCGGAAAACTGACGGCATTTTCAGGTAACACAGAAAAGCCTTGCTGTTCTGTTTAATCTCCAGCGGAGTGAATAGCGTGTTGTCCATGAGCCACAGCATGCGTTGCAGGTTCTAAGGTAACAGACAAGCTTCAAGATTAGACAATATAACCAACATGTGTTTCGATCTGATCATACCACTCTCAATCGACCCTCCATTTCCGGAATTGTGTTAGTGTCAGCTATCTTCACGAATGACTGAACCGTCATCAATTCCGCCGTGTTCGCCGGCACCGCGAGTGCCGTACTTGATATGGCTTCGTATTCATTCTCCAGCTGCAGCATTTCGGCTTGTTGGTCCAACACCATTCGAGCCAGCAGCTCAGTTTGCATGTATCTCGCCAACTGCTCAAGCGTTTCGATCAGCGAGGAACGCTGAAACTCGTACATACCCATATCGATCACTGCCGCTGTCGTCTCCGCTATCGATTGCTCTGTCTGCTTATATTTGTTGACCAACCTACAGTATTCATCGAAAGGCTGATTTCCCTTCATAAACAAAATGATTCCTTCCGCATCTTTGCCATTCATCAAACTCAAGAACCGGTCGAAATCGTGCAGTCGCAGTTCTGGGCCAACGCGCTGCTCTTCGAGTGTGCCGTAGAGGCGCCTGCGACACAGAGCGACAAAATCAGGAGGTATGGCAGGCTTCAGCAACATGGTCGGATTGACCGCATCCACTTGGACGAGACACTCGATTCGCTTGAACGCGTTCACAGCGTTCAGAATTACGTCAATCATGCGCACTAGTTCGGATTCAATCCGCGGGAACAGTGGGCTGAAGACAATTGTGTCCTCGTCTTCGAGGAGTACGGTCAGCCGGAAGCCCGGATGAAATTTCTGTGGGAATACAAAATTAGTACACGTTCTAATCTGAATTTTTAGATATTGTAACTCACCCCAATTTCACAAATGAAAGCCGTGTACTGGTCGAGCGTCCGAATGGTCAACTCGGATAGTTTTTGAGTCATCAAGGCAGCGAGCGAGTCGTGAAATTGTTTCAATAGTCGCACTCTTGAGACATCAGGAACGTGCTTCCGCTTGGAGCCCCTGCTGAGCAGAGCCTGAATGCGACTGTACCATTCGTTCAACAGCCTGTTCTTCATCTCATCGATATTTTTGACGATTGTGTTCTGAAAAATGGGAAGCGTCATTAGTATTCAAGATGAATAATTCAAACGCCCCGTTCCTACCGTGAAATTAACCAAATCCCATGCTCCTTTATGATCCCGCAGCGCCTTCATGTCGATCATCGTCATCTCATCATATGGCCACCAAGTTTTGATAATTTGCGCTACACAAGGATTAATGGCAAACAAGCACCTGCGCATGCGAAGCCTATGCTCGACGTACTTGTGTCGGTACTTGAGCGCAATCGCCCCGACATCCTTTCGATCCGGTGTCAGCACTTTGGCTTTCCGACGTTTGCGCATCAGCGCATCGCCCAAAACGAAATCGACCACAGCCTTCTTCACTGCCAGAATGTAATCGCGCTGCACCTCAACCAATGTGCTGGCAACCATCGGTTCCGTCGGGACTTTGGTCGTCCTGGGCAGCAGTCGTTTGATGCGCAGCAGCCATCGCTCGCTCATCGGCGCCACATGAATGGTGTCGACGCCATTCTGAATGTAGTAATGATAGCGCATTGTTTCGCGCTCCTCTGCATTCGGGAATGACATGATATCATCATCAGCCGATTCGGCGTCACGCCGACGCTCCTCATCGGTTGCCAGAATGAGACGAACCAGTTCCTTGCGGAACTCTTCGCGACGCTTCTTCACGTCCGTGTAGTACGATGAGCGTTTCTGCGTCGTTGACTTGCGTGACTTTAGCCGCATCTTTTGGTCGTGTTTAAGCACCTGATCGGGCAGCCGAAACGGATTGCGCTGCACCGCCTTCCATCGGTTCATCTCGTTGAAGAATTGCCGCGAGAGAAATTCTCCATTGGCTTTGGGATGACGTTCACGGATGGGATGAATGGTGGGCAGTTTGCTCTGGTCTGATGCTGACCAATCGCCAGTGGCCGGCTTGGCGCTCTTCTCCGGCCGGCTTATGGTGACGGCAGAGGCGGGTGAAATTGAAGGACGCTTAAGCGTTTCTCTGCTGCGACTCGTCGTGGTGTTGCTGTTGGTCGAGGCCATCGTGAACTAGACACTCGAGTGTTTATGCTACATTCGAATACCCCGTGCGAATGGTTTGGGTTGCTATGTGCATTCGGTCGAGCGGCTGTGCGATTAGCGTTTTTGTCGCTTCGTTGCAGCTGAAGCGGCGAATCGATAAACAAACAAATGAAATGAGGGAAATTATGAGTATTTGCATGCGCTGGCGCTACAGTAATACTAACTGTGCAAACAAATTTTGGCCACCGGCACATCGAGAGCGCTAGTTCGACAGCGAATTCGATTCGATGGATGAATAAACATACAACATACAACCGGCGATTTTATTTAAATCAATATTGCAATCGGTCTCGGTGCACTATTATACTGTAGTGTTGGCATGATTTGTTCGTTTATTCTTTGATTAAGGATATCTACCAGAAAAATACATATGTAATCGAAAAACCGCGACATCTTTGTAAGGAATTGTTTCTATAAAAACAAATTCGGTCGAATAATTCTATCATTTACCAACAATACGCAGCATTGGAAAAAAAAATTATATTTATCTAAAAAGTTCCGTAAATTAATTATGCAATACGTAATACTACATGAGCCTATAAGTATCGGGAGAAATAGTTTCATTTTAGCTCGTTAGCCTTAAATCAGCGGTACTTCAACATCTCGATCACCTTCAAAATGTATTCGTCGTATACCTTTGCAACATGCTCTTTTTTCTCGAGTTATACTGCCTCATTCTTTCCCTTGAGCTACCATTTTCATTTGGTAAATACAATATAATCGATGGGGGCCAAATACGCTCAAAACCATAGATGGTACTACAATTCATAGATCATGGCTTTTGGGTCGATGTGAACGATTGAGAGTTTTTGCGTTTTTGCGGCACTCTCTCCGCTAAGAGCACTCGCATACCCAAAATGCATGGACGATATGCACGATATTTTTTACATAACCCCAGGGTTTCAGCAATCTCCAGCTTCCATCCTTTCCTAATTCCGAAATTATTTGGTGGACTTATTGATGTTTTCGGCAAAACTTGGGCGTCCCCTGCGCACATCGTCTGCGGTGCCCAAATGTAAGGCAAGTTTACAAAATTCCCTAATTTTATTCCAGATAAAAATGTCTTAATACATGTTTTGGATCCAGCGGCGCTTTACCTATCAGAAATCAGTGTTTTAATGAGACTTTAAATAATTTCTTCACCATATGTTGGGATATGTCAAACCGCGAATTACAATCAGGGCAATATCTTCCGAAATAATGACATTAGGAGTTAATGATTTTGTTTGGCTGACTGAAAGGTGACTATTATTATCAATAATACATTTTACCTTCATCAAATATGTTGTTCCTTCCCTATTTCTCCCTATACTTAACAGCCCATGTAGTACTAGTTCGGTTGATGAAAGCTACCATTTGCTGACATCATTCGAGTATTGTAACGACAACAAAAACCAAAATGTCATGATTATTTATTTTCTAGTGTCGTTCTAGACGCTTCAATCAAAAATGCATCTGATAAAAAATTCAGGGCATCAGAAATGTGAGAAAAAATCATTTGGTCACTCGACGGCCCAGAATTTATTCTGTCGGGCCAAATTTCAGTCCTTACAAATATACATCTCTTTATCGTGATTTCATATGCATTTTCCTGGTAGATGTAATGTTTACGATGCAAAACTCTTTACAGTTCGATTCAGATAAAAACGGATTGAACATACAATTCGAACCGCATTGATTTATACTGTCGCATTTTTTCCCGCATGGGCATCGCTCAGTTCTTCGCGTGACCTTGCGATTAGTGCAATCATGTTTTGGATCCTGGCTTTTTGTTGTGCAGCCTTGCGCTCGACGAGTGCACTAATCTCTGATCGGGAATTTATACATGAACTTTACTCCGAAGACAACTGTGTGCAACTGGTCGTCGATTCACCATTGTCAAATATGAACATTCCGAATATAATTTTCGCCACTTCACGTCAGTACATTGTGCGCAGCATGCATGATCTTCTAGCCCAAAATATCTATAAACTAGACGCTGACATGTTCTCTAGAAAGTTTATCGCCTATCTTGAATGCAAGACAACATTTATTGCTTCAGATGATACTCAAAACCTGTTCGATTTTTCTCCTACTAACGCAGTAGTCGAATACAAGCGCTTTCGACCGCAGCAAATTATTCACATTGCCAGTGAAAATCCTCCACATTGGCAAGGAGAATTGCGCGACCAAATCCGCAAAAATGCCCTGCACGTCGTTTGGTTCGCCCAGAACCAAATCTACCGATTGTCTGCCAATGAACTTCAGCATTCTGCTTCCATCACAGATCTGCCACACTTCATGCAAATCAACCCCCTCCTCGAACTCCCAGCCTCCGGTCACAAACCGCCCTTCATCATCAGCATGTACACCTGCGAGCCGTACGTCCAAATCGCCGACGACGGCCGTGACAACAGCACCGACATCAACCGTTTCGATGGCATCGAATTCCGCCTGGTCCGCGAACTCGAGCCCCACTTCAACGTCCTCCTACACGTGGCGCCCAATCGCACCGACGAATGGATCCCGTTCGCCGTCGTCGAAGTTCGCAATCAGCGCGCCGATCTGGCCATGTGCTGCCCCTGGCTGGAGCCGGACGGCTATCGCGTCTACGATCTGAGCGAAGTGATTGACTTCCAGTGCGGCACGTTTCTGGTGCCCAAACCGCGGGCGATCAGTGCGGCCAGCTACGTGTGGCTGTCGCTGAGCGCCGGCGTGTGGGCGCTGCTGGTGGGCGGCGCCATTCTGTCGGCCGTGCTGATGATCGGGACGGCACGCGCATTCCCGACTTGCGGAATGTACCAGGATGGAGTGCGAGCCGTGCTGGATCTGGTGTCGATTTGCACGATGCAAGGACTGTCTGCTATGCCAGAAGGAGCAGATTTAGCCAGTTCAGTAATGCGCTCGGTGCTGATGGTTTGGCTGGTGGGTGCATTCCTGGTGGGAGTGGGCTATGCCACAGGGTACACGGCACTGCTGTCCAGTCCGGTCTTCACGGCGCCGGTGAATACGATTGTGGATTTTCTGGCCCAACCGGATTTGGTGTGGAGCTTCGTGGGCAATGTGAGTGATTTCGACGATTTGGAGGAGAGTCTGGAGAAGTACAGGCAGTTGTACCGGCGCATCGAGAGTGTAGAGGATGCGGCCGTGCAGACCGCGATGATTTTGGGCGAGGAACGTCCGCTGGCCGTTTATGTGGAGGTGCTGTTCGATCGGTATGTTACGTATGCGCGACATTTGCTGGAGAGTGGGGTGCAGAGTATGCAGGTGATGCCCGAGTGCTGGTACGGGCATTATACGACGGTTGCGATGCAGAAGTATTCGCCGTTCAAGACGGTGCTGGATGGGCTGATTGTGAAGTGAGTTGCCTTAATGCCTTGAAGCATAACATGAGATTTTAAATCATAAAATACCAACAGGATTCGCGAGGCTGGTCTCTTCGAACACTGGTTCGAAGATATGTACATTGAGAACGAGCGAGGAATGATGCGTATGTTCGAAAAGTCTGGCTCTACCGACGACGGTCCAAAGACTTTGGTCTGTGGCGATCTGTTTGGGGCATTTGCCTTGCTCGTTATCGGTTTGGTGCTCAGCATGTTGGCACTTGGAGCCGAACGTTTGAATTTTAAATTAGCTCGATGAAATGGTTTGAACTACAATTGAGATTTCAGATTAGATAACATTCGTTCTATTGGCTCTCAGTAAACGCTAGCAATATAGCATTAACCACTCACATAGTATTACCCTAATCTAAATCGAATCAACGCTTCGCTTATAGTGTAATATAGCAAACAAAATTTAAAACTAATATGCTGCACCTGAACACCTGTAATTATTTCTGTTTGAACTTACATGACCCAAATTACCACCACTTTTTGTGCTCGAAGTTAACGTATTTACCGTAGATTCCGAACCTAGGTGTTCAGTTCGGTAACGTTCATCGGCGAATGTTATACCCGATGTTAGGTAAACTGGTCTTTTGCTGTGCAGTTTGGAATTCTATAGATGCACTTATCACAGATGAGAGACTGTTGGACGAAATCTACTCTGATGACAGTTGCGTTCAAGTGGTCGTTGGTTCGCTATCGGCGAATATGCAAATACTCCAACGCATTTTCGCAACGTCTCGTCAATACTTGATACGCAGCATCGAGAATCTGTTGGCTCAAAACATCTACCAAATGGACGAGAAAATGTTCACTGATGAATATTACGCATATGAAGAATGTCGAACAATAGTTATCGGTTCTGAAGATACTGGCGATATTTTCACTGAACTGGAATATGAAAAGACCAAACGTTTCCGAGCGCTTCAATCAATCGTCATTATTACCGACGAACCACCCCAATGGACCAGCGAACTTCGCAACAACATCTGGCAAATGGCACTGCGCGTCGTTTGGATTGTCAAGCATCGAGTCTATCGTCTCAACGCAGATGTAGTCCAACAATCAAGCAGCATCGACGATTTGCGCTACTTCATGTCCATCAATCCAATCACTGAACTATCCTCCGACGGACACAAACCGCCGTTAGTCATCAGCATGTACACCTGCGATCCGTACGTCCAAATCGCCGACGACGGCAACGACAACAGCACCGATCGCAGTCGCTTCGACGGCATCGAAGTCCGACTCATCAGCCTGCTGGAGCAATACTTGACGCTCGAATTCCAAGTGGCGCCGTTCCGCGCCGACGAATGGCAGCCGTTCGCCGTGCAGCAATTGCGCGCGCGGCGCGCCGACATCGGCATGTGCTGCCCCTGGCTCGAGCTGGACGGCTTCCGCGAGTTCGATCTGAGCGAGGTGATCAATTTCCAGTGCGGCACGTTTCTGGTGCCGAAGCCGCAGACGATCAATGCGGCCAGCTACGTGTGGCTGTCGATGAGCGGCGAGGTGTGGGCGCTGTTCTTGGGCAGCCTCGGCTTTCTGGCGCTGCTGATGGTGGCGGTATCGCGCTCTGAAGCTCAGGCTTCTCGCCGGAGTCGATACTCGTCAGCAGTGCGAACCGTGTTGGATTTGGTGGCGATTTGCACCAGCCATGGTCTGGCCGCGATGCCTTCGGGAACGGATCGATCGGTGGTATTCGTGCGATGGTTGCTGGTGGTGTGGCTATTCGGATCGAGTATGCTGGGTGTTGGTTATGCAACCGGTTACACGGCACTGCTATCGAGTCCGATCACCTCGAAGCCCATTAATACGATCGAAGATATCCTGGACCTGCCAGATTTGGTGTGGAGTTTTGTGGGAAATGTGAGTGATTTCCGCGACTTGGATAAGAGCTTGGAGATGTATCGTCGGCTGTACCGCCGCATCGAGGGAGTGGAAACTGCGCAGGAGCAAACGCGCATGCTTCTGGAAGAGGAACGGCCACTGGCCATTTATGTGGAGGTGCTGTTCGATCGGTATGTGACGTACTCGCGGGATTTGCTGAAGAACGAGGTGCGAAGCTTGCACTTGATGCCCGATTGCTGGTACGGACATCACACGACGGTGGCTCTGCAGAAGTATTCGCCGTTTACGGCCGTGCTGAATCAGTTTATTGTCAAGTGAGTGGACGTTTAATTGTTAATAGACCCTTTGGCTTACTAGGTTTTGTATTTAGGATTCGAGAATCTGGCCTATTCGAACAATGGTTTGAAGATATGCACATTGAGAATGGTATCGAAATGCAGCGGTTGGCGAAACGGACAGCCGAGAAGGACGTGAATGGTCCGAAGCCGTTGATCCCTGAAGACCTGTTTGGCGCGTTCGCTTTGCTGGTGATCGGCTTGCTGCTGGGCTTGCTCGCCTTCGTGATAGAGAACTTGTATACGAAATACTCATGCTAAAGACGCTACTAGTTTATTAAATTACAATCTCAATTTATTTATCGTTTTTTTATTGTGTGACTGGCTCCAAGCTACACGCTCAGTCGTCATCGTCGCCCAGATCAACAACATCATCTCCGAGGAAACTCACCCTCACCCCCCTCGCTCTCGCCGCGTCGATATTCTCGGCGCTCGTCGTCTCCTCCTTTGGCTTCTCATCCGCATATTTCCGCACCGTCTCGTTCACCTCCTGCACGATCTCCTGCAAGCGTTCCTGATTCGACGATCGCGTCGAAACACCATCCACCGACAAACGATCGGCATCCTCATCGAGCGCCGACGGCGGCACCGATGCCGCAATCTCTTCACAAATCGAACCACTCGGCTTCTTCCCCACCCCGTCCCATTCGGCAGTGCGGCGCAGCACCTTCGCCAGCACCCGCTCGATGCAGTCCATCGCCTCCTGATGCGCCACGTCCTTCATCGGCCCCAAACCATCGAACATCGCCGCGGCCTTGGCAGCCGTGGCGGCCGCATCGCGTTCGCGCTGCTTGGCCACCAGGGCGTCGTTCATCATCTGCTTCACCTTGCGCTGCTCGTCAATCTTGTCGGGCAGCGCGTCGCCGAAGAACGACCGATGCACATCGGCCAGATAGTTCTCGTGCGCGATGCGTCGCATCACGTCGGGCAGAATGTCGCGCTCCAGGATGCCCTGGACGATGTTCTCCGCACTCGGGTCGTTGGCCTCGCGATCGATCTGCTGAACGGTCGCGCGGATGTGCGCTCGCGCCCGGCGCTCGGCCATCTTGTCCATGCACTCGACCAGCACGTCTTCGAGATAGTGGCAGACGGTGTTCTGGCGCACCATCGTGACGCTGCGCACGCACTCGTCGTGGAAGCGACGCCGGTTCTCGGAGACCTGGCGACGGCCGGCTTCGGCCGCTTCGCGACGATAGCGCTCGGTTTCGGCCATCATGCAGAGGGCGTGCGCCATGCGCTGGTCGACGAAGCGGACCATTTCCTGGCGGTTGAAAGTATTGAGTAGATATTAAGTTGGAAAATCCTTTCCTCCCTCCTCCAACTTACCGACTCCAACAAATCCAACGCAAACGAGATCGTCGTCGACACCGCCTGCCCAATCACCTCGAACAGCTGGTCCTCCGCCGTCATCAGCGCATGCAACTGCATGCGCCTGCGATGCGCCTTCTTGCGCACCGCCGTCGTGTAATTCGTGCGCCACTGCAGCTGGTTCAGCGCCACAATATCGTTCAACTGATGCGACGACCGGAACTCGGCAATCAGGAACCGGAACTTATTCCGCCCATTGTACAGTTGCTTCTGCACCGCCCTGCCCTTCATGATCTTCTGAATGTAAATCGCCATCTGTTGCTTATGATCGTCCAGCGCCTCTGCATTGTCATCCTTTGGCGTGTCGAACTTGTACAGCGGCGGCGACTCGATGGTCTTCAAACAGTTCGGTGTGCCCACCTCGTGGCCGCTGCGCAGCGACACCAGCTCATTGTACAACTTCTGCAGCTCCTCGTTGTCCGTGGTCTTGCTGGTGCTCGGTTTGCACGCCGTCGCCGCGATCTCCTCCACCGTCTTCTGCTGCGTCTCATAACTCGGCCTGAACCGCGTCGGATACAGCTTAAAGTGCCGCTGCTTCGGATGATCGCCGAATCGCTTGACCGGCAGATACAGCGTCGACGCCGGATCAATGTGCTCCGTAATCACATCGACCGGTCGCCACTTCAGCTCCACTCCCTTGTGCCACACATCCAGACGGCGCTGCTTGCGCCTGTAGTCATTACGCAACGCTTCCAACTTCTTCTTCTTCTCCGCCTCCAGCCGTCGCGCCGTCTTGTCCACCTGATGCTCACATTTCGTCCGCTTCCGCTGCTCTCGCTCCGCCATCAGCTTCTGCACCAGTCCCAACCGCAACCTCTGCATATACTCAATATGTCCCTCGCGCGCCAGCCACTCCTCCCAATCGAACGCCTCCATCACGGTGCGCCTGCGCTCCCAGTCCGCCACCGTTTCCAGCGGCGGCAGCGACAGCTCAAACCTCCGCCGCTTCCTCGCCCTCAGCACCATCTCCGCATGATACAGGCCGGGCAGCTCGTGCGGCTCGTCCTTCAGCAGCTGGTCGACGCGCAGCAGCTCCGGCGTGTCCGGCCGATCGAAGGCGCACGTCTGCGGATGCACGTACAACGCATCCGGATGCCAGGGTTTCGTCTGCGCCGACGACACCCGATAGTCGGACTGGCAGCCGACCGCCCGCGGTGGCGGAATCGGCGTCGGCGGTGCCGGAATGCAACGGCAATCGTGCTCCAGTTGCAGGCGCAACGAGATGGTGCGCCGGTTGACGATGGGCGCGCCAAAGTGCTTGGCCCGATCGACGCCACAGACGGTGACCACCGGCCGCTCGGGTTCGACTGCGTTGCTGGTCACCGTCGCCCGGTTGGCCATCAGCGTGTCGCCGCGCGGCAGCGCATTGCGCTTGGGTATGTAGTAGTTGCGCGGCCGCCACGGCAGATCGGTGAACATGGTGTGGAAGATCGGGTAGATGTCGATCGGAGCGCTGACGGCCAGGGCATGGTGGTTCTTGCGCAGGATGTCGCGCTGGCCGGAGGTGGTGAAGAGCGGATCGTAGACATGGTCGAAGAAGCGGTCGGGCGCCTGGCGATGGGGTCGGTACATTTTGGCGGCGGGGGATTTTTGGTGTTTGTGTGCGGATTGCGGTGTTATTTGCGTGCGATGTGTGTGACAAAATGTATAAAATAGACGGAACTGACGGCGGTGAAGGGAGTGATGGTACGGAACTGTCGGAATGAATACATAAACAAGCGATGGGGATATAAATATGATGTGGCTGCGTAAATTCTCGGAGTGGGTACCCAGAAGCACACAGGGTGTTGCAGTTCATAATATACATAATTCAGGAGAAAAACATATGATATCAGATTTGTCAATAGGGATACTCGAGATTTAGTCTTGATAACTTATCATGAATCGCATCACACTTCAACGACGCGTATTAAATGTGCTTATGACTAATTTGTAATACACATTTTTTACTGGTTATCCTTATTAGGATGTCTCTACACTCCTAAATTTGTCAGGTAAGGATTTGTTCGTTGTTATTAGCCTACAATTTAATCGAAGAGACGCAAGGAGTTCATGCGGAAACCATTCATCTTTTTCAATTGGGAAATATCCCTTACTGCGTAATCGCTGAGGCTATTTGGCATGTGAAATGTTTTTTGCTTTTAGTATATTATTATTAATATTATTTCGTACATTATATTGTTTTTATTTTAACATATACATCTCTAAATGGAGAAAAAGAAGAAAAGAGTTCCAAGCCACTGAACTGGATCCACTATGCTATGCTCCTTTTGTTCACGACAGCTTTGCTATGGCAGAGCTTTTTGCTGCGTGATTGTTGGTGACCCATATCGAGTTCCACATTTTTGCATTAGACGAGGTCTTTTTACATGATACGATTCGGAAGTTCAAGTGAAATGTGTATGTGTGTGGCTCGCAAGGGAGAGAAGTTCCTACTGAAAGTCAAAGTTTACAGTTCAATCAAAGCCATTCGTTCTTTATTCTTTGAATTTAAATGTGTGAATACAAATGCCACATAACAAAAATTATGTAGAAAATATGAATATCGTATTTAACTCTCATCCGCCGTTGGGGTCTAAATCGACCCTATTTCTCGATTTTTCCAACTTTGAATGACTACAGAA
>JANTBZ010064856.1:0-22534 GCA_024741255.1 Exechia fusca | reverse complement strand
CCGGTTACGAAGCCCTGCTACTCTTCAAATACAAGTGGAGTATACAAGGGAGGTCAAGACCTACGGGTTGTAGCACCGAACATGATGATTTACCGACTTCAATACGAACAATTAACATGTCATTTGATATAACCCACATTTACAAAATCACTACTTATCCTTCCCTATTCGAGTGTTTGCTCACATAAAAACCGAAGATTGCTTTTAGTATATGTGTGTCGTTCATACACGCGCTGCCTCTGTCGGGCTTTTGCGCATGTGTGCGCCCAAGTTTTACGAGTTTCGAGTAAGCGCGCAAGCGAAGCAGCGATACGCCAGTGAGTTGTGTTGTGTTCGGTTGGTTTCAGTTTAGTTCAGTCCACACATTGCCCCGAGCTGGTCGTGTGTGTTTTGTGCGCGAGCGCGTCAGATCACTTTTATCACGATTTTTCGGTGCCATCCGGCTTACTGTACCAGTGTGTGAGTGTGTGAGCGCGAGTTCTGTGTTATCAGTGTGCGTGGAACTTCAAGCCAACAATTGTGCGCTAGTGTGCCTTCGCTGGCTGACCAAAACCTGTATCGCAGTGATCACCGTCGACATCGACACATACGCAGACAGACCAAACCAAAAGTGGTCACTCGTCTTTCGCCTAAAAGAGAGCGGCGGCGACGACGACGCAATATACACCGTAGGTTGATGACGCCATTCGCAAGTATTTTAGATATGTGTACGTGTGCTCGTGTGTGTGTGTGTGTGTGGAGCTGGGGATTTACCCCCTTTTTGTGAGCTGCGATAGCGAGCGTGCTTGTGTTTCTGTGTGTCTGTGTGTGGGAGGAACGTAGACATATGATATAGGTGACGACGCGACGTGCCAAATAGCACGTGCTACACACAGCCGATGACGAATAGGGTGTGTGAATTCATGATGACGCGATCTCAATGGAAAATTTGGTATTGATGAATTAGTTTGGCGCGGCTAATTCACCTGCACTCTGTCTCGCAACTGTCGACCATGTACGCACCAGATCCACTGAAAAAATGCCCGTTGCAATCGAACGCAGTTATGCACATAAACCGCATATGAAAAGTCGATGCAATGCCGTGTGTGTCTGTGTTGTACATTGACTGGCAAGTTATTTTTAGCGCAATGTGGCCGCTTGGCGCTGCGACCAGACTACGTGTGCGAATTGCGTACATCGAGTATGTGTGCAAAACTGTCGTGGTCGTCGTCGTGTGGCGTCTATCTTACGGCAGACCATTGTTGGCGCCTTGCGTACGATCCGACGAACATACGATTCGGTGTCGCCTGTCTATAAATACATTATGCATACTCTGGCGGGGCTTTTATTAGCTGAATACGGCGCTGTCGTTTGAGCGCAGGCTGTGACGGATATGCAATATGTTGTAAGATGCTGGTTTCTGCTGGCATTCGGTCGTGTACTCACGTATTTTCTTTCACAAATCAGCACGTTTGGCGCATTGCTGTGATTTGTGTGCATGTGCATGTGTGTGTTTTTGCACTTAATGCGCTTAGATTTGCTGCGGTGTCGCAATGTGTGTGATCGGCGGCTGCATATGTTGTCCCAAGGTTAGCAGGTTTCTGACACACAAACACACACAACGTATGCACAACGCAGCGCCAACTCTGGACACTGCTCGGCACGGACCTCGTTTGAGCACACGATTTACGACATTCAGAGTTGACGTCGGATGCGCGGCGACGACGTCGATGAAAATACATCTAATGAGTCGTTTTTAGGGAAGTTAACTCTGGTGTCCATCAGGATTGATGAAATCCGCGCTCGAACGACGATGACGTGCGTTGAACCTCAAATCGAGAAACGTTTTATTTCACGCCTAATTAGTCGCGTGAATACCAGAAATAAAAATGTTTGCCATTTAACATTTGGTTATCAATTTCTGCACAGACTGACTGAATTTCGTATAGTCATCGTTACAAGATCGATGACATGGACTCAGTTTGGAACGTAGATAACCGCAACACATTCCTTTTCACTTCATTATGTTTCATATCAATAAAAATGTGAACCGTTACATCGATAAATACATGTCCATATCGCAATAACATCGTACAATGTATGGATTCATGTGCTTCGGAAACCGCAGAACTTTTGTGTGTTTACATGGCGCACAGCTGGCGATAAATATGAAACGGTTTTTCGCGAAACCTACGCTCGTTCCCCTGCCTCAGTCGGTCAGCCGCTTTATTCGTTCGTGCTAATTTGACGGCTGCAAATAGGCCCGCAAGATAGTAACAATTTCTGCGAACACTATCTACGCTTGTGGTCGCGTTTTGATGTGTCTCTGTCTGGCTGCGAGTGTGTGTTTGTGTGTGTGGGTGGCTCGAAACGTACAACGAACGATACCGCGCACACTGACACATATATTTATCGTTTTATGGAATTTAGCAGACATTATTAGCATTTGCATGTCAACACAACGGCAGACTTTACTGTCTGCGCTACGACGCGGCGACAGAAAGCTAACAATTCAGCCCGTCGTCTCACGTCTTTCCGCTCAATTCAACACCTCTGTGGTGCGCTCAACTTCGCTCCCGCAAACGCACGCCTTGCCCGGTTGATAGATTGCCTGCCTGTTCACTACGTGTTGCATATGTTGTGCACGTGCACATTTCGCACATAAGTGGGTTGCACACACGGGGAACCGCAACATGCGTCGACGCCTCCGCCTGTATACATGATCTTATTAGCGAGTGTTTGAACGCCCACCATTTGCAGTGCAGCAATCGATTCGAATTCGAAACGCCTCCTCTTGCAGCAGGCTCTCATCGAGCGCGCGATTGAGCGCGTGGTAAAGTTGTCCACCAACTAAGCGATCAGGCGAGCTTCGCGCGTGCGACGTAACTCAACTTACCGGTATGCGGTAGAGATATTTCGAATAAACTAGATGCAGTGCGGAAAGTTGCGTAGCCGCACGTTATTATACGCAGAGACTTTGTGCAGTTTCTCCGCTATCGCAAAACGTCTACGAAGACAGCAATATATTTCAATTATACTACCATGCGATATCCCGTGTGCGCATGTGCGCCAGTTTCGTTCGACGTGTGGGCGCCTAATCGGCCGGAGGGAATGTGTGATTACGCGCACCGTGCAGACGCAATCGCGTGGTGCGTTTCGATATGACTACGAATAAATTGGCGATACGAGCGCAGCGGCGAAGAGACTGCGAGCACATGGAATTTATTCCCTGTATTCGATTTACATTACATTATATTGGTTGCCGATGAATAAATGCAATGGAATATATTGATGAGTATATCATCCCGCGGCTCCCGATGGTCGCCGATCGGCATCAACATGTTTTGTCTACGATTGCCGACCAGACATGTTTGTTGTGTACTGCTGAATAAATCGATCGATGTTATTGATTGTTTGTTTTCACTCTGGCGATCCGCGCATTCAAATGTCAAGTGAAGTGCTCTCAGTGTTCACCTTATTATTCTATACTGATTCAATCTAATCGATGCTAAATCACTTGCACACCGCACCGAGATGTCAACAACATTATCGGGTGATCAACTTCACTGCCGTATCATAAACCAGAACTATTAATACCTTTATATTACCGGCAGATTAATGACGCACGTTGGCCTCTAATCAGTCGAGTTTATGTACGCTCTGTTTACATAACACCTAATCGCATTTTTCCTATTCGATTCCTCCGATTAGTTCAACATCAACATCCCCGATAACGCCGACGTGATCAACGAGACGCGCTGCGCCCTCGGCCTGAAGGAGTGCCGCGAGGATCGCTCCATTGTCCAGAGCCTGCCGCTCTGCGTCGAGATCACGCTGCGCACCGAAGAGGGTTATGATATGCTGCTAGAGGTCTGGAGCCTCACCATTGCACCCGAACAGAATTCGCCCGCCTTGCGTGCCCTGCACAACGTCTACACGTCGTTCGGATCGCTGCTGCGCTCCATCATTGCCGTGTCGCGAGCCACACCGGCCTACAAGTTGTCGCGTCGCAAAGCCGAAACCTATCGCATCACGCATTCGATTACGGCCGGCCAGCCGGCGGATCTGTCCAAGTTGGGTAAGTGGTGTGCTGTTCGCATGGAATGAGTCAATGAGTCAGCAGAGCAATGCATTCAATCCAGATGCTAATCCGCAACGGATGGCTGCTGCCAACACACATACTCACACATGCTTATGCACATTCCACAGCGTATGTGAACCACAACGCCACAATCGCCGCATTCCATATAGTATAGTAATTCCAGGCAATTGCCCGACAAACTGTTTACGCAGTTAACAGAGCTGCACTCATAACTCATAAAACACTCGCACACACACACGCACATGCATGCGGCAACTACTCGAGCGAGTGTGTGTCGACAAATTCAATCACACTACAGAATAATGTAACGTTTGTAACGCAGTAATGCGTGCGAGTGTGTGTGTTCGAGAGCAGTTCGAAGCAATCAATCCTCCTCGCGTTCTGTGGTGCAGTTTGCTGTCGTCGTCTCGCCATTGAGACGCTTGGCTCGACACACAAGGCACACGACAATGTGCATGTGTGTGCTCGAATGTAAGGCAGTCAATGTGCGGTGCGGTGCATTGACTCTGTCAAATCGTTCGAGCCGTTCGAGGCATCCGTGGCAATGGATTAATAAAACATAAGCGCGCAGCCCAAGTCAAGTCATTACCCGGCTCATTATTCGGGCGACCGCATTAATTGAGGTTGCCTCCGACGCGTTGTCCGATCGGTGGGGCATTGTTTGCCAGCGCTTCTGTGCGGTCAAAATCCATCGATCACCTCAGCAGCACAAGAGACACAATTACTCAGCAGCACATGCGGTGAAAGTAGTTGCGAATTAAAAAGTCTATGGTGTGATGTGCTTTGTAGTGTTCGCGTCTGTGTGTTTTTCCAGTACTTCCAGTTCAGTTGCCGGGGCGCGCGCGCGCCCAGAGACGACGACATGTTAGACAAACAATAATAAGTGATGTACACACTTTGTAATCTCTGCGCCGTTTGCGTCACACAGCCATTAAGATTAGATGCACTCAAGTGCAAACTATTTATTTACTGGCAGCAACTTGCTGCAATCACACTCGAATACATAGTAAATGCATCGCGCTTGATACATGTGTACATACGGGTGGCTCCGGTCTCCGCACGATAATTGAGTATATACTCGACGACGACGTGCAAATACACACAAGAGCCGACGACGCGGTATTCGCACACACGAGCCCCCATTAATATTTATACATATTATTATTTACACGAACGCGGACGACGAGCAGGCGAGGCGTACAAGCAGTTTCGCATCGGTCAGACGTGCACTGTATTCGGAACGCTGAACATGTCGGTGGCGTACCGCACCAAGATGACCATTTCGCCAACGCAAACCGGACGCGATGCCAAGATCATGCTGAAGAGCGATCACTTCCTCAACGAGCATCACCTGCACGGCGACGGCGACAAGCCGTCGAACCGCAACAACTACAACAACACCCGGAACAAGTGAGTACATTGCTTCGTTTTACATGCATAGTCTGACGACCGCAGGCGGACCGCGCGCCAATTTGTGTTGAGTGGTGTTACATGTGCACACCGACCGATCGCTGATCGACCGACCGACACAAACACCGGTACAGATCTCGCGAACGCTTGGCTCGAGCTCTAGCAATTTGCTCCGCAGAGTGGTCGGTTTTTTTTTGCCGCACCTACCGCCACGCGTCTATATTTAGAGTCGAGTGGCCCGCAAACGCTGGCTCGCTGTTTCGCTGGCTGGCTCGCGAATGTGTGCGAAATGGACGCGTGAACTTTTCGATTCGCGAACGTCCTTCGGACTTTGGTATATGGCGCTGGCGCTGGCGCCGATGCGTGGCACGCGAGTGCACTCATTTGCGCGCGCACGGGTCGTATGTCCGTCGACGTGGACGTGGACGTCGTGTTCACATTGTTTGCAAGTCAAATCGGCGATGGCAGTGACGTGCTGCTGTTCGTGCTGTGCAGCTGCACTCATTACGCGGCGGTTCGTGCTGTGAATCGCGAACGTCGTCGACCGGCGCCGCAGCCGCCGCCGCAGCCGAGTGTTCAATTACAATATCACTGTTGCTAGGTGCGCGTCACGTCATGTAAGATTAGCACATTCAAATCGCGCCATGAATCGTTTTTATTGTACTGCTTGATGGGTACAATGGTGACAGCGCGATTGAGCTTGCACTCACGAATCTGGAATGAGTGAATGAGCGCGCGCGATACGCTCACACTTTGCACCGACGTTCAAATGTATTAGGTGTGCCCGCTGTTTTTGTATATCAGTCTCTAGCGGCCGTTCTGATTGATGAACATTGTTAAAAATTGGCATACAGTATGCCTGGGTATCTGAGAACATAAAGGCATCAAAACATGTTCTTATCAGTTGGCATCACGAACTTATTCTCGATTGAACATTGCACATGTCCGCGTTCAAGCCAAATATTCGACTTTAGACACAATACAGTTATTTTGCAATATGACAATGCGTTACTTCTCAGTACAAAAAATTGTCATCATGGGAAGTCCTAGAAAGTTCGCTGTACTCTCAGGACTTTACTCCATCTGATTACTACTTGTCCCGATCGATGGCCCTAGGCCTCGCTGACGAGGACTTCTGTTTTACATGAAGAATTAAAAAATGTTACTGATTCATGTATCGCTTCCAAAGATGGCCCGTTGTAGGTCCACGGAAGGTCCCAGATGATACCAGAAAGAATAAGAATATGCCGTTTCTTCACTACAAATCTTCAAAGTTGGACAAAAAACGGGCGGGCGCAAGGTTGTACACCTAATATTGAATTAATCTGGCCCGAGCGCTACGCGTGAATAATGTGTGCAAAATTTGACTATCGCTTTGCTGGCGACAGGGTTCAGGGTTGTATAATAATTTGCGCGCTTCACGTGCGTCATGGCCAACATAGTGTGCACACACACACACACACACACAGATTACTAGCGCACGCCCCGAAAAACCACCTGTTTCGCAGTAACGCGACCATGTTTACATTACAATCGCGCACATTGAAATGAAATGATACACGCTCGCGCGATGTTTGTAAATACTGGTCGGCGAGTCCCGTGCCGAGCGACAGCGTGACGTGCGTATTCGCGAGCACCATCCTTATCGTCAGCAACACGCATTATCACACGATGTGGCTTATCAATTTGCTGGAGAGCCGACGTTGCGAATGTGCGCATTTTTAGCGCTTGATATAATTCAGATGCGACCCGTGCGTGAAGTGCACACAAGCAGAGCGCCAATCAATGTGCGCCTCGTTTGCACGTGTGTGTGTCAAGTGCCTACGCGGCTATGCCTGGCCAGCCAGCACTCGATAACGGACCCACGTGAAGCGTTCCAAAACCCACCCACTGTGTAAATCCCCGCGCACACATTCCGCACTCTAATCGCAATCGCAATCCAATCAATAACGCGCACCATCTATCTCCAGTGCGCCCATCGATCTGGCCAAGCCGCTGCGACCGGGCGCCTTCGTTGACCTCAGCCAACTGCGACCGTACCCCGAGCAGGAGCACATTCTGCCCGAGACGCCACCGTTCAGCTGGCTGCTGAACAAGAAGACGCAAGACGACGACGTGTTCCTGGACGAGCGCGTCATTGGGACACCCGCAGCGAAAACAGCGCAGCCGAAAACCGCCGCCACAGCCACAGCCGTCGTCGGCGACGAGCAGCAGCGGAGGCTATCCACTAAGATCACCAACGCTACCGCCACCGCACCGATTGACGTCAAACCGTCGGCAACGGCAACGGCACGAGACCACCACCAGCACCAGCATCTCAGCGCGGAGGACGCAACGAGCGGATCGATTGGCTCGCCACGATCGCTGGAGGAGCGGCGGCGGCTGACGACGATGCTGCTCAACGAGGAGGAGCCGATGCTGTTCAAGGAGCTGGTGAGTGCTTAAACATTTTAAATCGCTGTCGATTCTCGATACTAACTTATCGTTTGTTTCTTTCGCCCACCACAGTTGCTGCCCTTCGCCACCGAAACGACGCCGCTGAACGAGCTGGCCAAGTTCTTCCGCGACCTGAGCAACATGCCGCAGATCAGCCTGGAGCAGCCGGGCGCCGTGTCGATGACCAGCGGCACCGACAGCAATGGAAGCGGCGGCGGCGACGGCGATAGCCAGTCGCAGTCGAGCGATGGCGCCCTGGAGGAGCTGACGCGTCAGCTGGAGGACTTTGAGACGTCGCTGAACGTGTACGACTCGCTGGTGACGTCGCTGTGCAGTCAGTCGGAGATCGATGGCAATTCGAATAGTTAAATTCGGATGGACGGAGGAAGTCTCTACACGCTACCGACCCTTGTACATATAGTTTAGTTTATGTATAGTTTGCAAAATGCCCGGAATGATGACGATTCGTCGCGATCTGCATTAGGCGTAAGAGTTGAGCGGCAGTAGGATGGAAGTGTGCGTTTTTTGTACCCGATATGTTGTGTTGTGTTTTTTGTATCAAATGTACGCCGGTAGCAAAGGTGGTAGAACCAATATTTCACGAGACTAGGGAATAGTAGACTTTTAGACAAATTGATCACACACACACACTCACATCTTCAGATCCTGCGCGTATACATAATAACTTGTACATATGACTATGAACACATAACGATTGGACATATTAACAGAATCGAAATCTATTGATACGAAATTTCTACACAAAGAACACTACAACACTACATGAGCCGCTGGTCGCTGATAGGACGATCGCATTCTCAAACCCCACTGATTGATATCGAGAATTTGTTTAGTTGATGAGCGCGAAGTCGTGTTTAATCTGTTATCATTATATAGCCACTAAGGAAATGCATTTGTTATATAAATTCACTCGTACTCACACACATACACCAGTACTATATTATTATATTATATTTTCCAACGACTACTGGATGGACGTCTATGAATTGGCAAGATAGTGTGAATCGACGCTACATTGACAAGGTCTTTTCTCAAGCGACACAACACATTCGTTGAGCAAGGCAAAAGTTAACAAACCCCTAAATACACATATAAAATAAGACTGTTTCAAAGATTCGAGCACTATAATAATTCTATATATCGTCTAATATAATACAACACAAAATTATACAACATTCGAGTACTACATATTCTTGACTATTTCTAATCAAATTTATAAGCAATCACCTGCAGTTAGTATATTTCGTTTTGTTACGACACTGGTTCTAAATAAGCGACATATAAAACAATAATGTGCTTTATATTTTGTGGATTTATACTATTATATCAAAACATATTTATTAATAATAATCTGGAATATAATTTCTGTAATATGCATATAGCGATACTCACGAATTACAATACATGGATGCAGAATAACACCTTTGGCTTTCAAAAACATGTATTTATTACATATACTGGAATCGATATTTGGACAGACGAATATTGCATTATACATTTTTCTTTCATATAATTATACTTATTCAATAATTAATTTTACAACTCTACATTACTCGTGGCTCAGTGTTTGTCTCGTGAAAATAAAACCCAACTCTCCGACTGATTTGTATCTTATATAGCTGTTTATGCGTGCGTTCGATCAACACAAACACAAACGAGACAAGAAGAGATTGCATGCATTATTGGCCTTCTAGTAGTTACAATTATGGTAAACGCGTTAGCAGCTCTTGGGCTTAGGACAACAACATAATGCGAATTCGTTTCGATAGATATGCGATATTTTTTGTCCTTGGTGTGTGCAAATGCGTATTTGTACAATCATCTGGTGGACTATTGGCACATCTTTGTAGTCTCTAGTATCTACTACTCGTAGCTTCTTTGTGCAGCTCTATATAGTTGTGTGCGTGTGTGTGTGCGTACGTTCGATTCTATGCGCGAGCCGCTTGGTCCCACCACATATTATTGGTTCACACCCAATTAGTATTGCTGTCGGTGCCGCAGGTCGTCGTGAAAATCGTGCTCACTGTGATTGTGAGCGGCGTCCGCCGCCTCCGCCGACGACGACGCGTCATCCGTCGTCTCGATGAACTCGACATGCGTGAACGGAAAATGGCCCGTCTTGCCCTTCAGCTCGCCCTCCCACTGGCCGTTGATGTTCGTCTTGGTCACCAGTATGATGTCGCCCACCTCCAGTTTGAGCGCAGTCTTGTCGTAGGCATTCGGAACGCGCGCCTGTTTGACGCGAGCGTGTGCGGGCAGTTTGCGCTGCACAAATGGGAACAATGCGGATTAGATGTGTGGACAAGATATCATGTCGACGCCAAGTGCTTACGTTCAGATTGGATCGCTTCAAGGTGTTCTCAGATTGTTGCGGACTGCGAGCGGACTGAATGTGTGCTGCTCCGGAGCTGCTGGCACCCGAGCCCGAACCGCCCGAATTCGGTCGTTCTTTGTAGTCGTCGTCGATCTGTGCGGCAGAGTATAATGGAAACCATTGAGTTGGGTGTTTGTTGTGATAAGCATAAGACCGAGGTGTGTCTCCAGATTACCTTCTGCACATATGGCACGGGAATGTGACCGGTGAGACCTTGCGCATTGCGTGCCGTCCACCACTGGTCCTCGTCCTTGTTCAAGATGCTCAGAATTTCGCCCTTCTTGAATGGCAAGTCATCCGGGTCCTGAAAATCGCGTCCAATTAGTGGCAAATAACAAACCAGATCCATCTATACTCACGTTCGCCTTGAAATCGAACTTGCCCATCACCCGCTCCAGCTTGCGCGCCAGCGGCTTCCGGAGCGGCGTCGTGTCCAGATAGTGCAGGATGTAGAAGGCCAGCAGCTCGGGCAGATCGACGAACGACTGGTCGCCGATGCGGAAGACCATTTCGTGGGCGCCGCTGCCGCCGCCGCCCGACAGCTGAATTTTGTTGATGATGTAGTGGCTGACCTTGAGGTCCTCCTTGACGCACAGCACAAAGTCGCCGGTGCTGCTGCTGCTGTCGCGCACCAGGAAGACGCCGCTGTCGCGCTCCGGCATCAGCAGATCGATGGCCTCCTGGCGCGTCAGCTGCCCAAAGTACCAGCTGGCGCGGTCGTGCACGTCGAACGGGGCGGCGCTCATGGCGGCGGCCGCGGCGGGCTGGCTGGCGGCGTCAACAACAAGTGAACGCCGAACCGAACGTAAACAAATCGACCAAAGGGCGACGCGAGACTCTCGCACACACACACACACAATGCGGAATCGAAAGAGGGGCAGCGATCGGACGCAACTACGAAGTCGAGGGGGAGGCGGAGGACGATGGCGACGATTTGGTTGCGATGGCGACCATTTCCGGTGCTGTCGCGGCGGCTAATTGAAAACAATCACACAATAATTACACTGAGTGCGATCGCGACTTCGGACGGCGAGACGACGACGACGACAAATTATTATTTACGTTTTACGTGACAGGCGAACGAGCGATAGAAGCGAACGCGCCGCCTATAGTGTTTGTTGTTGTGTGTACACACTTGTGCACACACGCACACGCTCACGCACACCACTACATGCTTTATAGTGAGGAACAGTAAAACCATTGTTAGCCGATATTGCATCGGGTCGAAGAAACATTCTCGGTTAGGGAATATTTCCAACGCGTTGAAAAACTTATATTTATTATACTGAATTATAATCGTCATAAATAGTATGTTATGTCAATTTTGCATCGGTTATATGGACACGCAAATAATTATTTCCACCTAGTAAAATCGCTATTACTTTTGCTTGGAAATATGACGTATTTATTATCATGTAATCAATCGTGAAGTAGATTAAATATCTCGCAAATAGATTTCTATTAAGATGGGTTTCGCTGTACTATATACGAGGGTGAAAGAGTAGCAGACTGAGCGGGTGAGAAGAGAAGTGAGAAATACTAAAAGAGAGAACTAGTGCAGCGTCGCGACGCCTTTATGAATCGTAGTAGATTTCTATAGGACTTATAACGATCACAATTCAAGATTTCGTTATTGTGTAACGTTTGAACGTTTGTCAATCCATATTTCAAATGATCAAACTCGAATAAAATATAGAAACGTGGATACTACTCAATGCTACATCATTGCAATATATCATTCCAGGTAACAATTCCAGGTAACATAGATATCAGCATATGCCGTGCCTGTAAGTTACAAGATATCGAATACGTACAGTAACTAAATTAATAGACATCATCAGACCAGTACTTTTATCTAGCCAACCATCCAATAAATTGATTGACATTCACACTTATATTGTCCGGAAAGAGTGTCGCATTACCTGCCCGAAGTGCACGGTCAACGTCGATTGCCAACGAGTTAAACCTATGTCGTGCCGTTATCAGTACCGAACATCTCGCGTGAACCATTGAACCCCTCCATAGGCCATACAAGCCACCACATGTGACGATGCGCTAAACTGATCCGCTATACCATAACATATTAGGTATAATGGACCTATACACTACCTACATAATATAATTATTATTATACGCGATGGTGTATCAGTTCGAAATGTACGTATGTGCATTATTCAGAACACGATTACATGCCATCATTATATTCGATGCATACACACATATGCGCACACTTGTGCTCGTCGGAATTAGCGGGCGACAAAAATATATTCATGTTATTTTGCTTCAGTGCACATTCGGTTCTCAACGGTTGCAGAGTGTATTCTAGTAGCGTAATGCTCGTTGTTTTGCGCCACCATGCAAAGGCGACTCATCTGTGGTGCGGTTTTCAGTTTCAGTGTGGCGATTTTAGGGGCACTCTTGGCGTGGCTCATTATTCCACCCATCGTCAGATACATGGTCGATCAGGTACTCACTCGTCAGCAGCAGGCGACGATCAGTGCGAATGCTATGTGGTGGTGTATGTTGCGTGTTCGAAAAATCATCTCTGAAACGTGTTTTCCACACACACAGAACGTGATTCTGTACGAGCAAACCGATCAGTACGAGCGGTTCGTGAATGTGCCACAGCCGCTGCACTTCAAAGTGTACATTTTCAATGTGACCAATGTGGACCGCATCCAGGCGGGCGAACTGCCCATCGTGAAGGAGATCGGGCCGTATGTGTTCAGGTGCGATAAACGAACCAGCCAGCCAATGGGATTCGGAATATGCGTGCAGTTGAAAATGTGTATGTTTAATGTTCGTGTGTAGTCAGTGGCGCAAGAAGACCGTGCACAATGTGACCGGTGACAAGCAGCGCATTCTCTACACGCAGCGACAGACGTTCGTCTTCAACAAAGCCGAGTCGGGCGTCTTCAGCGAGGACGACCACATTGTGGTGTTGAACCTGCCGCTAACTGTAAGTGCGTCGCGACAATGCGTTCCATGCATTCCATGCAAATTGAATACGCCAGTGATCAGTGTAATATTGTGAATTGCTCTTAAAATTGTACGTGAAATCACGTGTCGAATGGAACAACTAATGGCGCACAGAATATAATTACTGTGCTCTACGAACGCGTCGACGACGAATAATGACACGTAACTACGTAACATACAGGGTGGTCAATCAACGACTAACTTTTTGAATCATCGTTATTTCCGACAAAGTCTGACCTTTCTAGAAATCAAATGATGCAATTTGTGAGAGACATAACTCAGATTCACGATATGTTTCGACTTATTATTTTAAAATCACAATAAATATTGGTCTTAATCCTCTTCCAAAGTAAGCCGTGCACCATCTGTATTTAGAACTAAATGTGGATTTGCGTGTAAAAATATATAATATCATCGTTTACCTACGATATTATAATCATGAATTATGTTCTAGTAATTGAAGGTATGGTAAGGTGCTGGGACAAGCTTTGCCATGAAAGTTTGAGTCTGTAATTTTGAATCAATTTCGAAATGATAAAATGTAATCGATAGACCATTAATCTAGCTATATTTTTGCTCAACGTGATTGTCCCGTATCGGGTCTATGCATCAAACTATACTCCAAAAACCGAGAGCATGTATTTGAGTATACCCACATCATTCTAAGTCACTCCTGTGAAAAATTACGTCATTTAAACCAAGCTTGAAACTCAAACATTTTTATAGGAAGTGAAAAATCTCCATACAAAAAATCTTTGTTTAGTCTTCGGTTAGAATGTCGTAACTGTTCACAGGAGTAACATAGACCAATGTGGGTATACTCAAAAAATTGGTAATGAATACTGAATACACGCACAAAACCTCATCACTCAAAAAAATTAACAAACATCGTTGTAGATTTTGATTTTGTTCTGTCGAGTTTTTCGAAACGGCTCCGTGAGTCCACCCTATGGCCTCTACAATGCTCAAACTTCACAAAAATGTGCACACTTAGACACTTAGTGAGTGAACACATCTCTATCATCAAAATTCCTAGAATACATCGGCTCTGGAAATCAACCCAGATACTATAAAAACGTGCGTACTTATCTGCACAGTACTGGATAGTGGATGGAAGCGTCTTATGAAATGCACACAATATCCAAAATTCACACTGAATAATTGGTAGTTAGGGTTTCAATTGTCTATCTAGGCTAACCCAAAAATAATTTGGAACAAAATGTTGGAATAAATGAAGTTAATCTGAAAGTGTGTTCTACATAATGTTACAAACCACAGTAAAATGTGTTAACACGATTTTTGGCGCATTTAATAAGTTAGTCCTAAAATGACCACCCTCTATACATATTCAAACCAGTGTTTATTTACTTTATGCGGCATATGCGCGCGTAATACCACAACCCACCACACACAATCGCCTCTGCAGGCGTTGATGCACGTCCTCGACAGGGGACTCCGGCGGGGCGTAAAGTATTTCGGTCGCCAGCTGAACAACACCCTCGAGCAAATACCTGTTGTCCGGACGGTCAAACATTTGCTCGACTCGCTGCGCGGGAACCGCAGAGTAAATATCGTGTGTGAGCTTACCATCGCATTCGCAAATATGTATAGTACATACTACATCGATCGAACCGTGTGTCGAACTCGCACGAAGAATTGCATGTGGTTGTGGGATATGCAGACTGGGCTTGCTACAAACACCACTATACGGAAATAGCTTGCTAGCATGCATGCGCGCATTCTGCGAACACAAACACCAAAATCTATATACGAATAGATCCACATGTTTGCATGATTTTACGTCATTATTATCTGTACCTATTACATAGTGGTTGTTTTCATAATCTTTCATTCTAATCGGAATTCTTCGTACATAATCCTGACCTACATACTAACACGAAATTACTGCGAACATGTGTGACAGTCACTGCTGCAAGCCGCCGAGGAGGAATCGTCCGCCTCGTTGGGCCTACTCAACTCGCACATTGGCGAAATGTTCGGCCATCCGAAGACGTTGTTCATGCGGACCACACCGCGTACGATGCTGTTCGAGGGCTTCCGATTTTGCATCAATTCCAAAGGTCTGGCTGACCTCATGTGCCAGATTTTGCGTGATCGGCAGCTGAACACGATGCAAGTGCTGCCCGATAAGAGCGTGCGATTTGCGATGTTCAAATACGTGAGTGATTGAATCATCGAGTGCACTACTAGGAATATAAGTTCGTGTGTCATGCCAAAACGCTCTCTCCGCTTTGCAGAAAAACGAAACGCACGACGGGTTCTTCTCGGTGCATTCGGGAGTCGCAGATTCGGTGCAGGTGGGCGACATCAAGGAATGGCAGAACAGCTCCACGCTGTCGACATGGAAAACCGAGCCGAACACCTGCAATCGGATCGCTGGCACTGATGCTGGCAATTTTCCGCCACATCTCAAGCAAGAGGGTTCCATTCAGATCTTCAGTTCGGACATTTGCCGAACGGTGGAGATATTCTACGAGAAGCCGATCAACTACAATGGCATTGCTGGCCTGCGTTTCGGCACGACGGCGAGTTTTCTGAACGAGATCGGACCCGAACACCGGACCGAGTGTTTCTGTACGGACAGTGTGGCGAAGGTGCCGAAGAGGGACAATGGATGTCTGCTCGAGGGGGCGCTGGATTTGACAGCATGTCACGGTGAGCTAAACTACACACGACTGATATTGATTAACTTGTGGTGTATTGCATTTTATTGTTAACGAATAGCCATATAGTAAGGTGTTGTATCACACCTAACTAACATACCTAAATATTCGTGCACTTGACCTATGCCACCCAATTTGTGGTGTAGTGAACGCATATGCTCGCAAGCTCGCGTGTTTGTGTGTGTGTGATTGTCAATCGGCATCTTTAATCAAATGATATCAATCGCCCGTTTACCTTCGCCTCTCACATGCTCACGCTTGCCTGTCAGGTTTATCGCTATGGTGATATGCGATCACCATCGCCATGCCACAACTAATCGCACAAATTCACACTAATGCGATATTATCGAATTAAATTATATGCCATAACGAATGGAACAATATTCTAGACTTAAACTCGCACAACAACTTCCATCGCGGCATCGGCATCGGCATATAACACATCAGCATGCGTGATCTTTAAATTCGGTTGTTTGTTCTGTGATGCATGGCGACATGTACCTATGCAAAATCCCCTATATTATCAGATGACTAATAACAATAACATGTGGCAGAAAGAATGACCGACGATTTATTATATCAAATTAAGAGGATGAGCGTTTTTATTTGGAACCAAAGCACAACGGAAATAACTGAGCTACCAATAAAAAACAAAAATCTAGAAACATTCCGAGAAATCCATTAAATTGTCATCATTAATTAACACTATTTCTCGATTCCACCTTCAACAGATCGATTACAATCATCAACTCAATTACTACACCTCTAGCCACTCTATGTTTGTTTACGCTAGCGATTATAGTAGTTGATTCTCGCGATAGTCATTAAATTCATATGCTCAGCGCGAGTAAGCTCTTCACAAGTTCATTCATCGTGCCGAATCGTGCGCGAATCGTGAACTTCGTGTCTCGGCAGTGCATGAGGTGTCTCACACATCAAATAGAGTCTCACCGAACTCACATGTTTACTTTTACTCACACACACACTTACTAACACCGTTCTGTCGCTGCCGCAGACAAGTTAATTCATTCAATTTGTAGTCAACTCTTATACACTCTCAGACATATCAAATCGTTAACGACGACCACATCAACGTCACCACGAGGAGCACACTTACAGCAAAGCACTCACACGCACACACGAAATGGACTTCTTTTTGTTGCCGGTTCGTCTAAATCGCTGTCGTCGTCTGTCGTCTTGCATATTTATTACCAACGCAACGATTCGCATGCGGAACCGATCGCCGCGTGTGCTAAACGATACACGCGACAACACCTTAGCGCATATAGCAGCACTATCCGGCGTCATCAACCGCGCTCCGCGCGAATATTATCGTGTGCGCATCTTCTTGACTTCGGTGTGTCGATCGGTGTGTGGTATGGTGTGGCCCGATCATAAATGTCGTCGTCGTCGTGGCTGATCGTTAAGCTTCGTCGTAGCTGAAATTGAATTTATTCACCAGTTCCACTCGCGCGATCATCACTCGCCGATCGTCTTCGGCTCCGAGCAGATCGCAATCGTCGCGTCGGTGTTTTCGATTCTCTGTCCAGCAACGATCCGCACAACCGTCGCGCGCTCTCGGTTTATTTCGTACGTCGGTATCACACGCGTTCGTCACACGTAACTCGGATACACTGCACGCGACCTTACTGCTCGATAGTGCGCGATTATCATCTACTACTGGTACGATGACACCGCATCGCAGTCAATCGATCGGCGTCATCGCGCTCGTGGCGGTTCTCCTAAGCGCCGCTGCGGTCGCCGCTCATCGCTTCATCGACAAATGCGAGCTCGCCCGTCGGCTGCACCATCGCCATCATCTGGCCCGCGAACAGGTGCAGGTGTGGGTGTGCATCGCCCAACACCAGTCGCATCTGCAGCTGGATGCGGCCAACTACGAGGCGGACGGCACCACCGGCTACCATGGCCTCTATCAGATCAGCAGCCGGTACTGGTGCGGCGCGGGCAACGCGTGCGATCTGGACTGTGCGCGTCTGCGCGACGACGATCTGTCCGACGATCTGGCCTGCATGGCGCTGATCTTTGCCGAGCACCAGCGACTGTCGGGCAACGGATACCGAGCGTGGACCGCATACGAGCCGCACTGTGCGGGCGCTGCTGCGCTTTCGTCGGTTCGTGTGGACGAGTGCTTCGCGAGCCCGGTGGCGGCGAATCAAACGATCGGTGCACCGGCACCGCTGGCTCATCGTTTTGATACGCAGGCGTTTCATTACAACGCACCCACCCCGTCGATTCCGACGACCACTGCCGCCGCCGCCGTCCAGGTCACCAACAAAGTGTACGATCGCTGCGAGCTGGCGCGCGAGCTGCGCTTCGTGCACGGCCTGCCCAGCGAACAGATCGCCACCTGGGTGTGCATTGCCAAGCACGAGTCCGACTATCGTACGCATGTCGTGGGCCGCCTGAACGCCGATGGCAGTGCCGATCATGGCCTGTTCCAGATCAGCGACATATACTGGTGCTCGCCGCCGGGCAACGGTTGGGCGTGCGGCGTCAGCTGCGCCCAGCTGACCGACTCGGACATTGCGGACGACGTGCGTTGTGTGCGGACGATCTACGCGGAGCACGAGCGCCTGTCCGGCGATGGGTTCAATGCGTGGGCGGTG
Source organism: Exechia fusca (assembly GCA_024741255.1). Classification (NCBI taxonomy): domain Eukaryota; kingdom Metazoa; phylum Arthropoda; class Insecta; order Diptera; family Mycetophilidae; genus Exechia; species Exechia fusca. Next base: position 3,922 of record JANTBZ010064856.1, on the reverse strand, counting down.
TATCAGCCGCATTGTCGCGGGTATCAGGCGCACGCGTACACGGATGGTTGTTTCGATGACGACGATGCCCATCCTTTGAGCAATAGTTTGTCGCCCAAAGGCGGATGGCCAACGACTACGACGACTACGACCACTACGACAACACTTCGACCACAGCGACATCATACGACGACGCGCGCCAAAGTCTACACTCGTTGCGAGCTCGCCGCCGAACTGCGCGATCGTCATCACCTGCCCGACGAGCAGATCGCCACCTGGGTGTGCATTGCCGAGCACGAGTCGCGGTTCAACACGTCGGCCGTCGGCCGTTTGAATGCCGATGGCAGTGCCGATCATGGTCTGTTCCAGATCAGCGACATTTACTGGTGTTCGCCTCCGGGCAAGGGCTGGGCATGCGGCCTGTCGTGCGATCGCCTGGAGGACGCGGACATTGCGGACGATGTGCAGTGCATTCGGCGCATTCATGCGGAGCACGAGCGGCTGTCGGGAGATGGGTTCAATGCGTGGGCGGTGTATCAGCCGCATTGCAGCCATGGGCGTGCGCGGGCGTATTTGCAGGGATGCGGCGGTGGCAAACCGAACTCGATCGACAATCGTGTTCCGGCGCACAAGCATGCGCCACAGCAACCAGCTGCGACACCCGCCAGTCGCGGCAAAGTGTTCGAACGCTGCGAGCTGGCTCGCGAACTGCACCATCGCCACGGCATCGCCATGGACCAGATCGCCACCTGGGTGTGCATTGCACAGCACGAGTCGCACTTCAACACTTCGGCGGTCGGTCGGCTCAACGCTGATGGCAGCGCTGATCATGGACTGTTCCAGATCAGCGACATTTACTGGTGCTCGCCTCCGGGCAACGGTTGGGTGTGCGGCCTGTCGTGCGACCGCCTGGAGGACTCGGACATCGCGGACGATGTGCGCTGCATGCAGACAATTTGGGCGGAGCATCAGCGACTGTCGGGCGACGGGTTCAATGCGTGGGCGGTGTATCAGCCGCACTGTCGCGGACATCATGTGCCGCAGTACATTCGGGGTTGTTTCGATGGTGCGGTTGGGACGAAGAAAGAGACTACGACGGCACTAGCCCAGCGTGTTGTGCCCCTGAATCACTGGACGGCGAGCGGTCAGCATCAGCAGCAGACAACTCAGCCAACAACTACCGGAAAAGTGTACACCCGCTGCGAGTTGGCGCGCGAGCTGCGCGATCGACATCACATGCCCGACGACCAATTGGCCACCTGGGTGTGCATTGCCTATCACGAGTCGCGCTACAATACCTCGGCTGTGGGTCGACTGAACGGCGACGGCAGCGCCGATCACGGTCTGTTCCAGATCAGTGACCTGTACTGGTGCTCGCCGCCGGGCAAGGGTCGCGCGTGTGGCCTCAGCTGCGCCCAGCTGGAGGACTCGGACATTGCGGACGACGTGCGATGCGTGCGGACTATTTGGGAGGAACATCAGCGGCTGTCGGGCGACGGGTTCAATGCGTGGACCGTGTATGCGGGTCATTGTAAGGGTGGGCGAGCATATGGGTTGCTGGATGATTGTTTTGTGGATGAAGGTCCAAAACCGTTGGCAACTACGACATGGAAGCCAGCATCAACTACCGTGACGACGACTGTACGACCAACAACTCGATTCACGACCAGGAAGTATGCAACAATCAATCGAACAAACGCGCCACCAACGATTGCGCCCAAGAGCAGCAGCACGACAACGGCTAAACCGACGAAAACGACGAAGCAAATAGAAATCGATCCGTTTGCCGTATACACGACCAGAAAGTATGAAACAATCAATCGAACAAACGCAACGCCAACGATTACGCCCAAGAGCAGCAGCAAGACGACGACGGCCAAACCGACGAAGTCGACGATCGATCCGTTTGTCGTGTACAAGCAGAGCAGCAGTACGACCACGGCCAAACCGACAAAGTGGACGACGAAGCAAACAGCAAGCAGCACACGACCAACGGTCAAACCGACAAAGTCTCCGAAGCCAACGATCGACCCGTTTGCCGTGTATTTCAAACAGTTTAGCACCACCCAGAGGCCTGCAAACACCACCCCCTCGTACACATGGTCTACACGATATTCCAGCAGCACAAGTGCGAGCACGGCGGCAACGAAAACGACGCCGAGAAACTGGTCAGGTCAGCGAGCAACGCAATTTCCCATAATGCCAACGTCGACGACGCCGACGACGAAAGCACCGCACTATACGTCTCATCTGCACGCTGCGCCAACACCGGCCAGCACACCTCGGCAAAAAACCACACAACCACACTGGTCTTCATGGACACGATCGCCGACGACGACAGCGGCAACGCATAAATCATCGCAGCTGATTAGCTCGACAGTGCGACATACCGCAGCATCAGCAGCAGCAGCAACAACGTCGGCACCGATCAGCAGCAGAACAACAGCAGCAAGCCAAGCACAGCAATCGCAATCGATATTGGATCGTCAGTCGGCCGCCAAATTGGCTTTCGATCGGTTGTTTGAGCAGTTTCAGCACAGGCATTGAAAGCAAGAGTGACGGAGTGATAGTTTGTATGTCTGTGAATGTTTGTGTGTGAATGCGTGATCGATTGGCGATGATCGCGATGCTCGTTCGTTGACTGCACAAATATGCCGCGTGTGTGCTGTGACGTTTTATATATGGCAACCGCCAGAACTGTGAACAAAATATTATAGCGATAATTCGGGGAGATGAAAAATACGAAGATTATATGTGTTCAGGGTGCTTTCGGTCGTAATAAAGATGGATTATAATTGAATTATGTGTATTGATTGTTTGTAGAGTGAATGGGGGTGTTGGCAAGCATGGTGCGAGGTGCCTAAAAATCCGTCACGATTCCATTATGATTTTCAGAAGATTTATATCACCTAGAGAAGTGGTCACTGCTTTCGATTTTTTAAATCCGAAATTGACCTATTTTTCGTCTTTGCAAAATAAGACGTGTTTGAGGAGTCCAACGGTGTTGACGCATTGGAAATGTCCGGCTGACATTGCAGACTGCAGACTGAATAAAAGCAAGTCAAGATATTTTCAAGTGAATATGTTCTTGATGGTCCAACGAACAGTACATCGAAACATTTATTGTTGGCTTTCGCATTGAAAATCATGTTGGCAAACGATACTTCATATGTCAAGAATGATTATTCGCTTTCTGTAAATAACAAAATCCTAACTTACCAGTAGTATGCATATGAAATCGCAAAATCCGCGATAAAGAGCTATATCTTCTTGAGGACTGCATATTTAAAATGTCTTTTCATTGTTGAATGATCCCATCTTATAGCATTAAACCGCATCCGAAAAATGTTCCAATTTCGTTCGAGAAGACTCTTAATTTAATACTTCAACAATACATGTTTGGTTGTACGACATCGTTCTTGGAATCCTTGTATCCACTGCAAATGAATTTCAAAAAAATAAATGTCATGATTGTATCGTGTATATTCTCATTCTTGACCACCACAATCGAAAATTGCATGTAATAACAAATCAGAGTCCTCTGAAATGCGGAAACAGTGCATATGGTCACTCAACGGCCCTGCTTCACCTGGATACAATTATGAATGGCTTTTTACGTTTTCTGTTCTGCTTATCAATAACAATAACAGTTTATCTTCACATTATATTTCTCTGGAATGATATCCTATTAAGGGGGTAGTCCTCTAAATATGACTGAAAAATAGGTGTTTTTCGGAATTTTGTTAAAATACTAAAACTTAAAGGAATGACAAATTTGAGTATATCCATTTATTAACCATATAAATAGCTTTCTTGAACAATTGTTGTTTTCTTTATCGGCCGCTTCTCGTGACTGCTGCACGATTGGAAAGCACCCAGTGTTCTTCATACAACCATTTTCGGTGTGCAGTCTGGAGGTCTTCAGTTGGGTCCTGCAATTTTT
>JANTBZ010064855.1:0-45123 GCA_024741255.1 Exechia fusca | reverse complement strand
GAACAACGTTCTGCCTTTACACGTGGATCGTTGTACCAAGTCGCGATAGAAATGCTACCCGGGTAACTTCTTATGGCTTGATATTTGCATTTTTGAGAACACGGCCAACAAAACTGCATAATCACTTATTTTATTTGGAAATATTCGGTGTTTTTTAATGAACATTTCAACTTTGAAGCCATGTAACTTTTTATGGCTCGATCTGAGGTCACCACTTTTTTGCATTTCTCAACACGCCCAATAAAACTGCATTATTACTTTTTCCGCCGTCGAAATCGTACTCTTGTCGATTTGGGGACCGGCGGGGAGGCGCCACTTACCGGTTTCGTGTGCCCATGCTCATCGGTGGTCGAACCGACGCTCGGCGGCTCCACGATTACATCGTAGATGATGCCGCCGGTCACCAGGAAGTACGAGACGAGCACGAACGAAAAGACGGTCATCGCCGACGGCTTGTGCCACCACGACGGCCTTTTGATCTTCAGATTGGGCACCTGCAGCACGGCGAACGGAAACCCGTACAGATCCTCGAGCATGCCGGACATGATGGTTGGTTGATTGGGAGGGTGGGTGGAAGCCGGCGGGTTAATCAACTGAATCTGCAGGTAATTATTATTGGAAACCGGGCGGCGGAACCGGGCGGAACGCGACACGCGACGCAGACAAACAACAAAAAATCACAAATGCGCAAACCACAACAAACTGATCAGTGCTGCTAGATAGATAGTTCACAAATCATGAATAATTATATCTTTAATATTTTAATTCTTTTGGTTGACTTATTCCAATTTAGGGGCGAATCACTCATATTTGAGGAGTTCACCAATTTCATAAAAGAATCCTAAGTTCCAGATTTTCAAAGATTATTTAAGATTTCCAGAGATTTTTGTTGTAGTTTTCCGATGATATCCGGAATTTTCAAAGATTTTCGGTGATTTCGAAATCATTTATTATTTTCCAATATCACAAAACACACGACATAAAAGCAATTATTTAAAAATGACGTATTACTACGAAACTGCTGAATTGTAATTGAATGTGGCAGCACTGCAGTACACGACGCGATTATGTTATGAGCCGTCGCCGTCGAGCCGATGCCGCAGTTTTTGTGATCAATCTGAAGTTGCCAACGCTTCGAATTCGACTGCCAAATTCAGTGTTACCCAAACAAAGTACAATATCCCAAACAAAAAATATCGTTGGAAAATCAGAACAGTTTGAATTATTTTTATAGGGTTTTTATTGAATATCTGTTTGTATTGAATGCGCGGGCGCACGCATGCATGTATGTATAATTGGTTGAAGTCGGTGTCTGTTGGTGTGTTTCTGTGCAATCGTATTTTTATATTTTCACTGCGTATCAACGAAAACTACTATAAAACAAATACATCGTTTGTGTAGGTGAGTGAGATGGATGGATGGACCAAATAAAAAACATGAACATGCGACATGAATACGACTTTGTGTAGATGTAATGCGTGTTTGTATATAATAATAAAATATAGTCAATGGAGGTGTGTGTATGTGTGTGTGTGTGGATGAACGTGTGTACTTTTGCGGGAATACGTCTAGGGAACCTTAAAAGCTAGAAATCTGTCTGCCGGGTCGTCTTTGTCCAAGTTTGCGTTTGCAATGAGAGGGATTGTGTGGATGCTGGGTGTGGATTTTAATTGTTGAATGTATTGCATATATTGCGCAAAATGTGTTGGTGTATGTGGATGAACTTGTGCAGATTTGTTTGAATCTTAACATTTACAGAGCGTACATAATATGTATAATATATGTTGTATTTATATAATGTATGTATAGTTGTATATATTTATCGCCTTAACACTAATAAGCATACCGCGCATAATTTGTGTCTCTCCTCTGTGTGTATGAGTGTCATTATCGGGAAGTTCGTTAATAAATTATGAACAAAACGGCTGGAGACCACATCCGCATTCTCTTGTCAATATTTTCAGTTTCCGAAATTCGAGTGCGCGCATATTTGTCTGTGTGTGTGCACGCGCAAATCTCTAAACGCCCAGTTTCATCCACACCGAGCTTCACTCCACTCCCGGATTTCGTTCCCCAACTAAATCCAGTCGGAATAGCTCGGATATTGGACACACAAAAAACGGATTCCGAAGCGCGCTATCTTCTCGAGCCTTTCGAGTTCCCCAACCTTTCGGGCCCAAAATATGTGCGCTCTGAACTGTGCTTTGCGTGGGCGGACCAGACCAAACGAGACTTAGGTGGGCACATCTGCATCGAGTTTCCCCAAACCCGTTGCAGAGTGCCAGTGATGGTGGTGGTGTTCATTGCTCTGTGCGGTGTCTGCTCGTGGTCCCGATCGCGCATCTCGCGCACACACACACTCACTTATCGCACTCGCTTCGTGGCCGCAGCTTTGCTGTTATTCGTGGTGTTCGTGTCTCGTCGTGGTTGTGGTTGTGGTTGTGGTTTCTTCTTCTTCTCCAGCCGCGTCGACGATCAACGCTGACCGCCGCCGCCCCGACGCCGCTAATCCAGCTTCTCCACCGCTGGTGGCTGCTCATCGCCGCTGCCCAGCCCCGACAGATTCAGCGACGACGCCGAAGCGTCATGCGCCGAATCCGTCGTCGTCGTCGTGGCCGCCATCTTCGCCTCGGCCGCATGTCGAGCTGCGGCCGCCGCCGCCAGACGACCGGCGCTCGAGCGCAGCTCGCGCTTGCGCTCCGGCGCTCCGCTGCCGCTGCCGTCCGACGTGGCTCCGCTGCCGCCGGCGGCCGCCGCCAGACCCTCCATCGTCGCCTCCAGATCGTCGCCCGACTGACGCGTGCGTTTGGCGCGCGTCGACGTCGAACTGCTGCCGCTGCGCCGGCTCGAGCCGGAGCGCGCGCTCCGATCGAGCAGCTGGTCCTCGTGCATCGACGAGGAGGCGCTGCCCGGATAGGCGCCGTCCGCATCGGCGGTCGAGCCGGCCGGCACGAATGCGGTGCCCTTGCTGACCTTGGACTGGGCGATCATCTCGTCCAGGTCCATGTCCTGCGGCTGCTGGACGGGCGCCGGTGGCGGCGGCGGTGGAGCGACGACTGCCTGAAGGACGGCGATGGGCGAGGGGGCGGGATGCTGGTGCAGCGGTGGAGGCGGAATGGCGGAGGCGGAGGCGGAGGGTGAGTGTTGAGCGACTGCGGGTGGTGGTGGAGGTGGTGCAGCAGCAGCAACAGCGGATGTCGGTGTGGTTGGATCAGACGGATGGTGCTGCTGCTGCTGCTGCTGATGGTGAGTAGCAGCAGTTGGCGCCGCTGGTGGCGGTGTGGGCGTTGGCGGCAGCGCCGGCGAACGCTGTCGCTTCGATGTCGATGCGGCCGACGAGGAGGCCACCGAGTTCGGAGTGCCGGGCGTCGAGTGGTGATAGCTGCCGGCGTGCTGCGGCTGCGGCGAGTGCATCGAACGCGGCGAGATCTGCGACAGACCGGCGCCCCCCGATCCGGAGCCGCCATGCTGTTGGTCCAAGCCGAGCGGCTGATCCATGCGCGAACTCGAGCGACTGGCCGAACGCGATTCGCCGCCCTGCGACGTCGCCGACGACGGACCAGCACCGACGCTCAGGTTCTCGAGCAAGTGGCTGCTGCTGGTGGCGGGAGGCGCATTCGGTGCGATGGTGATGGTCGTCTGCGGTGGCAGCGCTGCGATGCTGGCGGCTGCCACGGGCGTCAGGGTGACCTTCTCCTTGGACTGCTGCTGCTGCTGCTGCTGGTGAGTGTGCTGATGAGCGTGCTGCGAGGAACCGCCGGCAGATGCGGCGAGCAGCTGCTGCTGCTGCTGCTGGAGCAGATGCATCTGCGAAGCGGCCGAGCTCGGACCGGCGACGCCCAGCGCCGCCAAACCGCTCAGGCCGCCCAGGCCGGCCAGACCGGCCGCGTGCAACGCCGACTGATGGTACTCATCGAGGCCGGCCAGTCCGGGCAACCCAGACAGTCCGGACAGACCGGCCAAACTGGCCAGGCTGGCCAGATTCGCCGAGGCTGCGGCAGCGGCAGCGGCCGAAGCGGACGATTGTCCGCCGCGGCTGCGACGAGACGAAGACGAAGAGGATTGCTTGTCCTGATCGTCTTTGCCGCCGCCGGCGGAGGCGCCGCGACTCAGCAGATGCGCGGTCAGGATGTCCTTTTCGGTGAGCGCCTGCATCGTCGGATAGTGATGGTCGACACCGGCGCCGGAGCCGGAGCCCGACGTCGAGGTGCGCGATCGCTTGGCCTTGTGAGAAGACGAAGAGCCCGAACGGCCGTAATCGTCGTGACCGGTCGAACCGGACGAGCCGCCTCCGGTCGGCGGCGCTCCCGAGGTCGGAATCAGCGAGATACCCGAGCCCATGCCCAGTGACCGAACGAATCGCTCGATCTGCTCCTTGCTCAGCTGGTCCATGTCGGGCATGGCCGGCAGTCCGGAGCCGCCACCGGCGGAGGCGGCTGCAGCGGCGGCTGCCTTTGCTGCGGCCATTTCGGCGAATACCGCCTGACTGAGCTCCGGCGGAATGGACATCATGTTGGCGGCCATGTCTTTGGCCGCGGCTGCGGCGGCTGCTGAAGCGCTGCTGCTGCTGCCCGACTTCGACGACGACGACGATGGGACTCCGGGGAACTTGCCCTGCGAGAACATTTGCATGGCCGCCAAATCGGGCGGCAGCGTACCGCTGCGCTGCAGCGACTCCATCAGTTTGCGGCGCTCCTTTTCCGCTTTGTCGTACGTGTCCTTGGAGCCGCTCGATTGACCGTGCGATTTGCTCGATGATCCGCTGCCGCCCATGCCATGTGATCCACGGCCGCCGCTGCCACTGGCGCCAGCCTGGCTGATGTCCAGCCCGGTCACACGACTCAGCGATTCCAGCAGATGCGGATCGCTGGGATTGAGCAGCTGCTGCAGCTGAGCCGTTTCGCTGCGACTCAGCGCGTTCGATTGGCGTGAACGCGACGAAGACGACGAGGACGAGGACGACTGTTGCTGGGAACTGCCGCTTCCGCCAGGCTGACCGCCGCGCGATTTGCTCTGCGAGCCACCGCGACCGGATGAACCACCGGCCGCCGAAGTGGTCGCCGCGTTCGTTGTGCTGGTGCCGGTCAGACCGGCCGACGACAGACCGCCGTTCAGCAGACTGTACTGGGCCAGCTGATCGTAGACGGACATGCCGCCGGCGCCCGGATGGGAGTACGGATTGAGGCCGCCCAGGCCCATCGGGGTGTACAGCAGCGACGGATTGGGGAAGAGGAACGGAAATTGGTTGGCCGCGGCTGCGGCGGCGGCAGCGGTTGCCGCGGCCGAGGACGACGACGAAGACGAATTCTTGTTCGAGGAGGAAGATGACGATGACTGCTGCTGCTGCTGTTGCGAGCCGCTGTTACTTCCACCGGACGCACTCGATTTGCGCTCCTTGGACTGCTGCGACTGCGACGAAGACGGACCAGTGGGTACCTTGCCGCCAGATCCACCGCCGCCGCCAGCTCCGGCGCCCGTCATGCCCGCCAATCCGGCCGCTCCGCCGGCGGCCGCCATCAGCGCGCTCAGACTCTGCGCGTCCATTCCGCCCAGACCGCTCAGACCGGCCAGGTTCGCAAACAGATTCATGTTGTTCAGGTTGCCCATGCCGCCGGCGGCACCGCCGCCGCCCATGCCGGGCATCGCACCGAACGGATTGAGCAGCGGGTTCTTCGGATCGAACGCGCCCATCGGCAGCGAGGCCAGCAGCGCCGGATTGAGACCGGCCAGACTGGCGAACTGCTGCATCTGCGCGGCAGCGGCGTCCATGGCGGCCGCATTGGAGGCGGCCGCAGCGGCGGCCGCTGCAGATGCGGACGACGAAGACGACGATTGGCCCTTTTTGCTGCGACTGCTGCTGCTGCCCGAGCCAGAGGCGGACGTTGACGGCTGCGCCGACGACAGATTGGCGTAGGGATTCGATTGTTGCTGTTGTTGTTGTTGTTGCTGTTGTTGTTGCTGCTGCTGCTGTTGCTGCTGTTGATGTTGCTGCTGTTGGGCTTGCAGCTGGGCCTGCTGCTGTTGCTGCTGCTGAGCAGATGAGTTCGAGGACGAGTTGCGTCCGTGCTGCTGGGCGCCGCCGCCGTGTTTTTCCTTAGACGGCAGCGGAAGCGGAGCGGGCAGCTGGCTGATGAGCTCGAACCACTTGGGGTCGATCTCGTAGGCGGGATTCTCGGCCAGCCAGTTCTTGAGGCGCTTCAGTTGCGGTGCCTTGCTGCCGGTCAGGCGCTTGCCGTTGATGCGATTGATGACGGCCACGTTCTCGTCGCCGGTGAGGTTCTGCATGCCCGGTGGCAGGGAGTTGTAGGCTGCCGCCGCGGAGGCGGCAGAGGCGGATGAAGAACTGCCGCCCGCTGACGCCGAACTGGTCGAAGGGGCGGAGTACTGTTGTTGCTGCTGTTGTTGCTGTTGTTGTTGCTGCTGCTGTTGTTGTTGCTGCTGCTGCTGTTTGGCCTGTTGCTGTTGGCGCGAGGAGGAGCGTCGATTGAAGTCGGCCATCTGTTGTTGTTGCTGCTCGTTGAGAGCGGCCGTCTGTTCGGCCAGCCACTTGTTCACCTTCGAGTCCTGGGCGCTGTTGTATTTGTTGCTGGTGAGATAGCTGGATGGGTTGTAGAGGTTTGTCGGTCAGATATTTGAAACAATGAATGGCTAACATTGAAAATCATATTTACAAGGAGAATATATTCCATGCAAAACACGAAGTTAATTTGTCACATTCAAGTTAAGATCGTTAACTTTAGTAAAATCATAAATTTGTGAACATTTCAGATACAAATTTCCATTCGAAATCGACAAGTATGAATCAATCGTTTCGCTTGCGTTACACTCACGTGTTGTACTCGTGCGCCTGTTTGATCTCATTGAGCAGTGCCTCGTAGGACTTGCGCTGCGGCGAATTGGGCGGCAGCTGCGACAGCAGCTTCTGCTGCTGCTTGATGAACGCCTGCGTCTCGGCAGCGGCGTTGGGCGGGAAGAGGGCCGCATTGGCGGCCAGATCCTTGCTCAGCTGCGATGTGTTGAGGCCGGCCATCGTCATCGATTGGAGGGCCGCCAGACCGCTGGCCGAAGCCGACGAAGACGATCCGCTGCCCGAAGGCTGCTGACCCGACTTGGAGGAGCCTGGATACGGACAAACAAAAACATTACAAACCTATCGCCAACATACACACGCTACTCGAGCGATAAAACGGTAGTCAAAAACCCGAAAAGAAAAAAATTATAAAAAACCACTCACGCTTACCCGGCACACTGGTGACGGTAATGGTGAACGGCTTCTGGTTCTGCTGGTGATGGCCGCCCGAGGACATCGACGACGATGATCCGGAGCCGCCGGCGCCGCTCAGCGGATTGGCCGGCGTCACCGAAACGCTGGGCGGAATCTGCTGCTTTTTCGACAGGGACGGCAGCGAGGGATCGCTGAACGTTTTCTGCTCCTTGGCCGCCGACAGGCCCATGACGATTTCGTCGAGTTTGCGCTTGCGCTTGTCCTTGCTGCCGGAGCCGCCGCCGCCCAGCGGAGGTTCTTCGACGGACTGCGAGGAGAAAGAAACCAAGAGTTCAGGGGTTAGATGTTGATGCAATACAGACCAGTTCTAATTTGAAGGCAGAATTGTTTTTTTTTTCTTCATATTGTTTGTATTGGATTTTCCCCATGAAAATCTTCATTAATTATAAATAATCTAGGGCCTTCACCGCCAGCGACTTGAGGGCGGCTGGTTAATTGGTTATATCGTAAAATACTGTGAAGTTATATCAATTCCTGGGCGTATTCTACGATCGCCCGAAATCACATATTGTTTGTACACGTCCTGTCGTTAATAGGTTTACATGTTACTTTCACTCGACCTTCTACTCAATTTCCACTCAAACTTGTACTAAACTTGCATTCAAACTTTTGCTCAACTTTCACTCAAACAGCTACATAGCTTTCTCTCAAACTTGCACACAACATACTACTCAACATTCACTTGTTATTCACTCGAACTTCCACTTATTTTCAACTTTACACACAACTTCCACTCAACATTTATTTTAACTTTTACTCAACATAAACTGAAACCACCACTCCACATTCACTCATCGTTCTACTCAACTTCAACTCTAAATTTTACTTAACATCCACTCAAACTTTCACTCAACGTTTAACTCAAATTTCTCTCAAACGTTTACTCAACTTTCACTCAAACTTTCACTCAACTATCACTCAAATTTTCATTCAACCTATAACCATCTCAAAGATTGGGCGCACATGTGTACCATAACACAGATGTGATCCAGTTAACGGTTCTTCCAGTAAAAATTAACAACGGAAAACCGTTTTTTGTTTTATAGAGTAAGATTGGATGCAAAAAAACGTTATCCTTTTCTTGCTAATTTGTAATGGCTGAACAAACCAAGCGGTTACGATTGAACAAAAGATATCACACTTACGCAATTGTTCTTCTTCATCAGCTTTGTCAGCATGTCGTCCAGCTTGCCCTTGCCGCCACCGAACGCCGAACCGAGGCCGCCGCCGCCACCGCCAAGCACACCCAACGGCGTCGACGACGACGACGAAGACGCGGCCTTCGACGACGACTTGGCCATCGAGAAGTCCTGCACCTCGGACAGATCGATCGGTGCCTGCGCTGACATCATATCGGCCATGCTCATACTCAGGCCACCGGCCGATTGCTTCGAGAAGGCCCCCAGGCCCGGCGCCGACAGACTCGACGACAGGTCGATCGGTGTCAGCGTGCTGCTGGTGCCCGGAATGATTTGCGGCTTGTTGTAGGCGGCGAGCAGCGAGCGATGCTGCTGGTCGAGCTGCGATTGCGCCGATTGGCTCGATTGGGATTGGGCCGCCGATGAGCGGGTGAGCGGATGGTGCTGATGGGCCGGTGGCGGTTTGAGCGAAGCGCCGCTGCCGCCGCTCGAGCTCGACTTGTGGGCCGCGGCGGATGCGGACGCGGACGCCGGAGAGCCGCGCATTTGGCGCGAGGACTCGTGATCGTGATTGTTGTCGCTGACGCCCCAGCCAGAGGCGGAGCCGTGTTTGTTGCCGAGATTCGGTGGCACTGTGGTGGAGTGATGGGGGTGGCGAGATGTTTGATTAGTTTAGGCTTGTCAACAGAGTTGGGATCGGTACGGTGTGGTTTGGAAGTTATGCGCCGGAAAAAACGTAAACTATGAGATATGGAGTGTTATTAACTAGAGTAGACTAGAGTAGTCAACTAAAGACAAATGGAAATAAAATATAACTACGAAAATCAAATAAATCGAATTAACAGTCGGGACCTGGACTTTGAATATCATCGTGAAAGCGACTTTGAAGTTATGCAGTGATGACAAAATCCGCAACAGTCTCTGCCAAACGCAGAATATGTTAGCACGTGATGGACGTGTGAGATCCCTTTGATTATGATTCTGTTTGTCAGCTGATAGTCAACTATCAGAATAAAAAAATCAGGAATCCCACATGTCTATCATGTGCAAACATATGCAGCGTTTGAGAGCAATTTAGCAGATTTTGTCACCACTGCGTAGCACCACCGTCGCTTCCATGTGGTAAACGGAGTCGTATTCAACTTTGAGACCAGTAATATGCAAGATATTTTCATTCTAAATAAATGAATCGCCTTGCGAAAAATCAGACTTACAAAGTAACTCAATATAGGCCGAGTAATATTAAATAGGAAGTATGAATTGATACCGTGTCGTCACGTGGAGACTCGACTGTTAATAAACATTTTTCATATTATGCATGATCGTGGACCTTAATCCAAATCTGATGTGGACCAATTGAAACATTGGACGCAAAACTTCCTCACCTTCCATCCGACACGACACACACGCATACACAACGAGATTTGAAACAGCAATTCGAGCTATAGACCAACAAAATCAAAAACAAATAATCGAGAGACACATGCATGACCCATCCAAACGCACACATGAAACACATGCGGAACGGCACGCCGACAAACAACGAAACAATTCCAACGAATGCAATGCAACAAATCCCGTTTGCGCATCTTGCGAGTGCCGCACAAAATCATATGAACAAAAAACAAACGAAAAAAGATGAAAATTACCTTGCGTACTATTCAACAATGCATGCAACTTCGCTCGTTCCGTCTCAACATCGATAGCAATATGTCGTTTGCGTTTCTTACTTGTCGAGCCACCACCACCACCCATCTGACTCGAATGCCCGGAGGCGGACGACTGCGCAGCCGCAGCGGCCGCCGCCGCCGCGGCGGCTGCCTGCTGCAGCTGCTGCTGCATTGCCGCCGTGGCGGCGGCGTTCATCTGGGCGCTCAGCTGCTTGCTGAGCCCACCCTGATCGGTGGTGATCGTGATCACGTCGGGCATTCCCGAGGCGGACGCGGACGCGGAGCCGAGGCCGCGCGAGGCGCTGGCCGCATCGCTGGCCACCAGCTTGACGGTCTCGAACAGCGGAATGTCGAGGTCCATGCCCTGGCAGCCGGTGTACGCGGAGTACGACTTGCCGACGGGCCAGTCGCTGCGCTCCGCACAGTGGATGATGTGCGAGATGCGCTTCTCGAGCGCAAAGTCGCGGAACCAGCGCACCTTGATCAGGGACTCGGCTTTGGCGCGGATTTGTTCTGCAGAAGAGATGTAGGGATGTAGTGGAACATTAGAAAAAACATATTGCCGTCGAATACGGACTCCGGACATACCTTTGATCGCCTTGATGTCCACGATCGGCTTCACAAACTGCCGCTGCGGAACGACCACAGCAGTCGGTTGCGTCACCTCCAGATCGGGGAAGCGCGCCTTCAGATCGGCAGCCTGCTTCTTGCACTCCTCCTCGACGGCCTTCTCCTTCTCCTTCATCACCTCGTCGTCGTCCGGATCGTTGCTGCCGGCGCTCGCCGCAGCGGTCTCGTCCGCAGCCGATGCCGAAGTGGAGGCGTCGGCCTCAGTCTTGGCGGTCTCCACGACCGGTTTGGTCTCCTCCGCCATCTTTTCGGATTCGTCAACTGCCGCAGTTTCAGCAGACTCTGTTGGCGATTTCGGTGTTGTCTCTTCGGTGACCGTCTCCTTTTCCGGAGATTTCTCGCGCGTCTGCTCTTCAGATTTGTCCTCGTCAACATCCATGCTGTGCACAGGAGACTTGGGCGCATCGGTCGGTGCCGGCGATGTAACGGACTCGTTCGGTTTGTCCAACGACTTGTCCATGTCCACATCGTCGACGGCAAGTTTCTCTGCCTCGACTGTTGTGGCCTCTTCGGTCGGTTTCTCATCTGCTGTCACGTCGGCGCTTTCGGTAGGCTTCTCTTCGGAATCGGTCGCTTTCTCACTCGACTCGGAGTCGGCTTCTGCTGCCGATTTTTCGACAGCTTCGCCTTCGGCTGATTTCTCAGCATCGGCAGCGCCTTCCTCGACTTTAGCGACCGTAGTTGCGGCTGATTTCTCGTCGTCGGCCTCAACGACCACCGAGTTCTTATCCGCATCGGCATCGGCAGCTTCGTCCTTGACCTTTGTCTCCGACTTCGCCACCTCGGCCGTCTCGGTGTCACTGTCATCGATGACCATCGTCTCCGTTGCCGACGTGTCCAATTTCTCCGTTTTCACATCGTCGCCGACAGCCTCCTCTGTGGCCGGCTCCTCCTTCTTCACAACGAGCTCTGCAGCAGCGGCTGCGGCAGCCACTTCACTCGCCTTGGTCGCTTCGGTGTCGGCGGCCTCTTTCTTGCGCAGCGCCTCCGCCTGGTCGCGCTTCACCGCCAGCTCATGATCCAGCAGCGCCAAATGCTCGATCTCGGCCAGATGCGCCTTCAGCAAATGCGACTCCACCTCATCGACGAACATCCGCTGCGACGCGCCAAACGTGTACTGCGGATCGTTGAAGATCAGCCCATCCGACCGGTACAGGCCGTGCTTCAGCACCGCGCGCACCAGCTCCCGATCGTGCCTGCCCGACTCCCACCAGTCGGGCGTGTCGAAATTGTTCTGGCACAGATGCAGTCGATCGTCCAGCCGGCCGCTCTTCGACAGCTCGCGCAACTTCGAGAGAAGCTCCAGCCGATCGAGGATCAGGCGCGCATGGTCCTCGCTAATGTCCTCGCAGATGCCGTCGCACTCGCGCTCCTCCTCGCTGAGCCGGACGCCGGCGCGTCGCTTGCACATGGCAATGAAGACCTTGTAGTAGTCGCTCAGCGCGTCGTCGGGCTTCTTCTCCAGCTTGGCCATCGCCTTGAAGCGCTGCCAGTCGGGCTGCGGCTGCGCAACGCCCGCCAGCAGATCGACACCGTAGCCGGTGAGCACGCGCAAGAACTCGTTCTCCTCGCGGCAGTTCCAGCGTCGCTGGCCGGCAATCAGGCGCTCGCGTTCGGTCGGCTGCTTGGCCGGCGCCAGCGAGACGGTGGTGGCGAGCTGTTGCTGTTGGGCCGGCTGTTGGCCGCCGGATGAAGTCGTCGGCGGTTCGAGCTTGCGACGGTCCATCTTCTGTGCGGGTTGATTAGTTAATGGAGAGGGGGATGGAGGTTAACGAATGGAACGAGTGAAATATGCAACGGCCTAATATCATAAAACACACAATCACATGCAAATCTGAAACACACACAATTCTATGGACTAAATCGTAACACTCCTAATTCTACAGGTCGTCGCTCGCCTGCGACTTACCAAAAGCATGGCCAGCTTCTGGAAGTCCCAGTTGGCCAGCTGGGCTGCATCATTCGGATTCAGACCCAAGCCGAGGCTGATCATCATGCCGATGTCCGCGGCCGTTGGCATTTGGCCGCCGGCACCGGATCCGGATGCCGCAGCGGCAGCGCTGGCCACAGCGTTGAGCAGAGCCGAAGTGCTGGCAGCGGAAGCCTGCTGCTGTTGTTGTTGCTGCTGCTTGAGTTGGGCTGCAGCTGCCTGCTGTTGTTGTTGCTGTTGCTGTTGTTGGGCTTGTTGTTGTTGCTGCTGCTGCTGTTGTTGCATCTGAGCTTGTTGTTGCTGTTGTTGCAACTGTTGCAATTGCTGCTGATGCTGTAATAGCTGTTGGTTTTGTTTTTGCTGCTGCTGCTGTTGCTGCTGTTGTTGTTGCTGTTGTTGTTGCTGCTGCTGTTGCATTTGCAGCGCGGTTGAGGCGCCGCCCGAGGTCTGGGCAACACCAGCGATGGCAAGTTGCTGGGCCACCGAAGCGGCGTCCATACCGCTGACGAGTGGCATCTGGAGTGGCGATCGCGCAATGACAGAACAATCGAGGATTGTGTAACGAGGTTGGCATTTTTTATCATTGGATTTGGTGTGGTGTTGTGAGTGAATGCAGATGATCGAAGGGTAGGATGGAAATGAAGAGCAATGCGAACGAATTTTGTGGGCCACGGAGAAGAGTAATTCGGACAGACCAGAAACGAATCGAAAACTAACTAACAAAAAGACTACGGCAAAACTACCAAAATGAAATAAACCAGTAACCGTCCGAAAGCAAACCGAAGGAACTAAAATGAAAACACCTAAGCGATGATACGGAAAATGAACGAAATGAGTTCGTGGTGTGGGTGTGGCAGTGTTGAACATTCGAATGAAGAGCCGATCGCTTACCTTGGCCTTCTGCTGCTGCTTCAGCTCCTCCTTCTTGTAGTTGCGCTGGTACGAGGTGATGACGCGACGCAGCCGCGTGTTCAGGTCCTGCATCGAGGGCCACGCTCCGTCGCCGGCCTGCATCATGGCGGCCGAGGAGCCACCGAGGCCGCCCAGTTGGCTGCCCATTCCGCTGCCACTGGCGTTCACATTGTACATGGACTCGTCGTCGTCCAGACCTGCTGCGTTAGAGTTGATA
This sequence comes from Exechia fusca, assembly GCA_024741255.1. NCBI lineage: Eukaryota > Metazoa > Arthropoda > Insecta > Diptera > Mycetophilidae > Exechia > Exechia fusca. Next base: position 31,340 of record JANTBZ010064855.1, on the reverse strand, counting down.
ATTTTAGGCATCCGTCGTAACTTAACTCTGTTGCTCCGGACTTACCCGACGAGCTGGGTCGATCGAATTCGCCGTCCTTCGTTTCGGCCGTCTTCGAGTCGGAGTCCTTGGTCGCCGTGCCGTCGCCATCTTCATCGTCGGCGTCCGGCTTCGAGTTCTCGTCATCCAGATCGATTCTGTTCCAGTTGAAAGGGGTAACATACGATCAAAATTGGCTCTGCGACAATTGGATCGCGTAACTCGTATGGTATAGTGGCATCTAGTCTCGTGATTATGATCGATTGTGGTTCGATAGCGGCGGGTGGAACATGAAATCGATTGATTCGTAAACGTGTAGGGGTCTGTGTCTGTGATACGACAAGCAGCAATCGAATGGTTTACTTACGTTACTGATGCGATGCGTGTGCTATGTGTGCTATTTTGACCAACGATATGTCCGAGTGACGAGTGAAAAACAGACCACAGCCAAGCGGACACGCAGATAAAGCAAACATCAATTTCGGTATGGAACGTGCGTGAATCAAATGGAATATGCGTTCAAATGAGATGGTGTTCAAGACCGTGCAACATTTGATAGTGCGTGTGGGAGTGTGTGGATTGGGTATGATCGAATGATGGTGATTTGGGGGCTTGCCTGAACTTGACTCTCCAGACCTCTTCCTTCATTCCTCATATCACACGCGCGCTCGCTCACACTTTTGAATGGGTGGTGTGTGTGTGTGTTCAGGGACAAATACTCACATGACGTTGCCGGCCACCGGTCCCGGATCGGCGTCCGGCCCCAGATGGCCGAAGAAGCACAGCACCGGATCGTTGCGAATCGGCCGATAGTTCTCGCAGCCGTGCTTGTACGTGCCGACCAGCAGACTGCGATCGCAGCACTTGGGCACCCACCACGAACTCGGCACCTGGTCGTTGGTCGTCGGCGGATTGATGGGCAGCTCACTGATCGGCGGGCGGGCGGTCGGACGGAGTCGTGTCGTGCGGAGAGTGTGTATGTGTGTGTGGCGTTTCGGTTGCGGAACACGCACGGATAATAATAACAGAACAACACGGTAAAGAAACAACCAAACAACAGATTGGGGGTGGGGGGTGAAGGGCGGAAAAAAACGTGTGTTCACACGCATCATAGAGAGCGAGCAACGAATTTTGCGGAACGTTCTCAGGATTTGTTTCCGGTCGATTTTGCCAATTGATTTCAAGAATGTGTGTGTATAGTAAGATTGGTTGGGATATTCACATAGTAGATCGAGAGTTAAGGCGGTTGGATGCGACAAGCTCGAATCAAAGTCGAAACAGCACAATTAGATTGATCAAAAACTGTGGGTGGGTGTGTAGTACATCAAACAACATTATTGGGACATCGGTTTCGGGCACAAAAATAGAAATAGAAACACTGTGTTGTGGAACAAAATGGTCACGCATTTCTACGCTCACACACGCACACACACACACGAATTAAATCTATCGCAAAACGCAGGACACGTGTTTGTGATTGGAAGGGTGGTTGTGGTGGTGGCGGTGATGATTATGTAAGCAATGCGCGCGCGCACTTTTCGTGATTGCATGGAGTGAATATTGGTGACGGGTTTGTATGTGTGTGAATGTGACCATACACTATATAATTGAATTGATCGAATGGCGAGATGGCGGGTGCAGTGGTCACATTCATTATGAAGAACACAACAACTGTTCGCTCCCATCAACGAGCACCACCCACAAAATACATTGATTTAAAATTAATGATTGAATGCGAATGCGTTGTCGTCGTCGTGAGTGTGTGCGTTTGTGTCATTTTCAATGGAAATGTCGATAGTGCGGGAGGAACAACATTATTTGGTCGACAAATGCATGAGCGCATGAAACTGTGATTTCTGAGTGTGTGTGTGTCGTTGATTAGCGCATGACTTGTTTGGCGTTCGCGTGCGCGAGCTCATCAAAATTCATACCTGGATGGAATGCCGTCCTTGATCTGCTGCACCATGTCACCAATCACCTCGTGCTTGATGTAGTACAGCATTCGGACGCGCAGCAGAACCCTGTGTGAAGAAGCAAATACGCACAAACATATATTTAGTTATGCAATTGGATGAACCCAATCCGCTGAACACTACAGTCACGAAAACATGTATGAACAACTTGGAGCACAAAAACCATCACATTCGGGTTGGCTTGGCGGTTGATTTGGCGGTTGATTTGGTGGTTGGTTTTTGGGCCGACGCGCATCGCGTCGTGCCCACTCACTTGTTGGCGTGCCGGCTGAGGTGCTTGCGGTACGGCGCCTCCAGGAACTCGTCGGTGTTGTACTTGTCGTCGCGGCTCCAGTGATTCGGATCGATGGCGTTCTGGGCGCCGGGCAGTTTGTCGCGCGGCACCGCCGGCACCTCCTTGGGGCCTTTGCCGCCGGCTGGACGGGATGACAAATGATGCGATTAGTTAAAGCAGTCCCAATCGCATTTGAATGATCGGATTCCGGATGGGATTCTTACCCTTGGCGTTGCGGCCGCGCGGCACCAGATTGTGCAGTCCGCTGTGGTTGCGACTGATCTTGTTCTCGCCGCCCGGCTCCGTGGGCGTGATGAGGTCCCAGATGAAGTTCTTGATCTTCTCGTCGCCCTTGTAGACTTGCAGGCAGTACAGAAGCTGTGGTAGTTGATAACAGAAGCGTGTTAGTTCAACGTGTCTATACGTCTAATGATAATTCGGAGCAGCTGAACAGTCGCTCAGTCGGTTGAGAAAAGGTTGAGTTCAGCGAGAACCGGATCGTTCTCTCTGGATTAGCATGGGTATCATCATAGCGAACACATGTGGAACACACCAAAATTACACAAAGTCCAGAATGTACACTTACGATAACACGAGCGCAATCCTCGATGTCGTTCTGCGTCCAGCCGCGCTTGAACTGGCCCTGTTCGTGGATGTCTTGCCAACGGGCCCAGCTGCAAGGAATACACACACGTTAAATATTGCTCACAATAAAAATCTCATCTAAACCTAGCGACTGACGTTGAGTCGTTCAGTGAGTTGAGAAAAGGTTGAGTTCAGCGAGTACCGGATCGTTCTCTCTGGATTAGCATGGGTATCATCATTACGTCGAAGCGATAGATAGTGGGTTACATCTGAACAGACAGGCATGTGAATAAATCCATTTGATCATGTCTCTTGTTCAGAAATAATCCACTATCTATCGATCGAAACACACACATTAGCTACGACATCAAACTGTATCGCTACTCACCCAAACGACAGCAGTCCCTTCTCCACCTTGAAGCACTCCGAACGCGCCCACGACCCGTACGTCACCTCGTCCTGGCCCATCGCCTGCATGCCCTCGCGATCCCTCGGCACGTACTCCTCATTGCCATTGTTGCCGGCAGCGCCTCGGCCCTTCTTCGGCGGCTTCTCGCCGCGTCCGCCACGTCGACGGCTCCTCAGCCCAATGCCACCGGCGCCCTCCTCGTCCGAGTTATCCGTGTTGTTGGCCGACTCCTCGGACATGCCCTCCAGCACGGCCTCATCGTGCCCGTAGCGCTTGATCTGCGTGCGGCGACGCGGTTCCGAAATCACCAGATCCTCCACCTCCACCTCGCCGGCCGCCTCGTTGATCTCCGCCTTCTTCGCCCACTTGGTCCAGAACTCCGGATCGTCGATGCTGATGTCGGACCGATTGCCGGAGAAGCCGAACGACGCCTTCGAGAACGTCGATCCCTTCTCCGATTCCATCGTGATGATCTGCGTGCGTCGCTCCAGAATCGAGTCGATGTCCTCCTCGCAGAACTTGTCGGCCGCATTGTCATCGTCCATCACCGCTCCGTAGGCGCCCTTCTTCAGCAGGTCCTCGATCTCCATTTTCGTCAGCTGCTTGGTCGTCACCTCTTTGCCCTGCGAGTTCAGCGACGTGTTCATCGACTGCAGAATCGCCTTATCCAGACCCAGCTTCATCGAGGCCTTGTCGAACATCTCCCGCTCGTACGTGTTGCGGCACAGCAGCCGATAGATCTTAACCAGCTTCTGCTGGCCGATTCGATGACAACGCGCTTGCGCCTGCAGATCGTTCTGCGGATTCCAATCCGAATCGTAGATGATGACCGTATCGGCTGCCGTCAAATTAATGCCCAGACCTCCGGCCTTTGTGCACAGCAAGAACACAAACCGATCGGAATCCGGCTTCGAGTACCGATCGATGGCGGCCTGCCGCAAATTGCCGCGAATTCGACCGTCGATGCGCTCGAATGGATACTTGCGATAAATCAGGTAATCCTCGAGAATGTCCAGACACCGGACCATCTGACTGAAAATCAACACTCGATGTCCGTTCGCCTTCAGCTTCGGCAGCAGCTTGTCGATCAGCACCATCTTACCGGCGGACAGGATCAGATTCTTGTAGTACGAGTCCGGATCCTCACCGGTCGCGCCGCGCGAATCGAACTGAATCTGCTCCTCGGCGCCGTTCAGCAGATACGGGTGGATGCAGCACTTGCGCAGCTCCATCATCGTGTTCATCAGATTCGGGATGTTCTGCGACGTCGTGCCCTTCTTCAGGAACGAGAAGTTCTGCTCCAGAATACCGCGATAGTACTTCTTCTGGATGTTGGTCAGCTCGACCTCGACAATCGTCTCCGTTTTCGGTGCCAGCGACTTTTCCACGTCGTCCTTCAGTCGCCGCAGCATCATCGGCTTCAGCAGCGCCTGCAGCTTCTGCACCTCGGACTCGGTTTTCAGCGAGCCAAACTCCGCCATGAAGGCGTCGCAACTCGAGAACTGCGACGGCTCCAGGAAGTTGAGCAGCGAGAACAACTCGTTCACGTTGTTCTGCAACGGCGTGCCGGACAACAGAACCCGGTGCTCCAGGTTCAGCTGTCGCAGGCCCTCCAGCAGCTTGCAGTTGCGATTCTTCAGCCGATGCGCCTCGTCGATCACGCACGCCCTCCAATTGAAGTTCCGCAGATCCATGTAGTCCGTCACGATCATCTCGAACGTCGTGATCAGCACATTGAACTTGGTCAGATCGCGCACCGTCTTGCCGCTGTCCGTCTTGTAGTAGAACTCGTACTCGCCAATCATCTGCTTGGACGTCACCGAACCGTGGTACACCACCACATTCATGTCCGTCCACGACTCGAACTCGCGCTGCCAATTCGGAATCGTCGACAGCGGCGCAATCACCAGATACGGGCCGCGGATGCCGAACTCGTAGCACGAGTGCACAAACGTCAGCGACTGGATCGTCTTGCCCAGTCCCATCTCGTCGGCCAGAATGCAGTTGTGACTGTTGTAGTAGCTGAACTTCAGCCAGTTCAGCCCCTCCAGCTGGTACGGACGCAGCGTGTTGCCGCCCTTGTAGACGGGCGTCTGATCGAGCTGCTTCCATTGCTCCGGCGTCGGCCGGCGCTTCGGCTTCCATTTGTCGCGCGGCGGCAACTTGGTGAAGCGCTTGTACTGCTCGATCTTCTGCGCATCGACATCCGCTTCCAACTCCCATGTGCAGTCCTCGTACGGCAGACTCTTCCATTTGACCAGATAGTGATTGGTGCGGACGCCCGTCGCCTCGTCGGTGTGCTCGGACATGTCCAGAACGCGATCCGTCTCGATGAAGTCCGGATTGAACGGATCCTCCTCGAGATTCTCGAAGATGTTCAGCTGCTGCGCCTGTTTCATCTGGAAGCGCTTGATCTTATTGGCGACGCGTCGGTCGCCCTTGAACAGTTCGTCCTCGGTGCGCCACTCGCAATGCAGATAGGAGAAGTTGCGGTACTTGACGTAGAACTCCTCGACTTCGACGAACACCGGTGGCGGTTTGTCCGCTTCGTCCTCGGACGATTCGTCGGAGGACGAGGAGTCCACTTCGGCGGCCGGCTTTTCGGCTGGTTTCTCGGCCGAATCGGCCGAAGCTGCAGCTTCGATATTTTTCTTGATGCTGTTCAGCGGTGTGTCATCGTCGTCGTCGTCATCGGATTTGGCGTCTTTAGCGGCCGGCTTCTCGGCCGGTTCCGCAGACTCTGTAGATTTGATTTCGGTGTCCACTTCCATTTTCGTAGCATCTTCTTCGGCCTTTTCAGGCTCAGCCTCAGCCTCGACTTCCGCAGGCTTGGTGTCTTCGACTTCGGTGGTCTTCGTTTCTTCGGGTTTGTCTTCGGCTTTGTCGTCAGATTTTTCCTCGGATTTCTCCGCTGTTTTCTCTTCAGACGTTTCCTCTTTCGTGTCCACTTCCATTGCCTCTTCGACAGCAGGTTCCACACTAACCTCAGCGTCTGTCGATTCTTTCGCTTCAGCCGTTTTCTCAGCCTTGTCTTCCACAGCCGCCGGATCCTCGGTCTTCTCGGCCGCAGCCTCTTCCGATTTCACTTCACCCTCTACGACCGGATCAACGTTCTCCTTCGCTGCCTCCTCCTTCGGCACCTTCACCTTCTTCTTCTTCGGCTTTGGCGGCGGCTTCAGCTCTCGCTTGCCCATGCGCACCGCGAGCACATGATGCACCACCATCGAATCCTCGTCAGTGGTGTTCACGTACACATAGTTCGGTTTCGAATCGGTCGGCGGTGGCGGACCAACAATGGGCTTCGGAATCCGAACGATTTGCTCCACAACCGCAGTCGCCACGTCCGCAGCGTCCGCCGACACGTCTGCCGACGATGCGCCGGCAACAGCATCCGACGACGTCGTCGTCGTCGTCGTCGACGACTTGACACCATCACCGGTCGACGTCGTCTCCCCCGAAGCGGTTCCGCTGCCCCCCTCCGCCGAAACGAGCGCGGACAGCGGCTCAGACATCTCCGTCGTATCGTCGCCATCCTCCAGCGAGGCGGCGACCGCCGCAGCCGTTGCCGCCGCATCGGCGGACGCGTCCGCCTTGCGCGACTCCGAGCGACCGGCCTTGGGCGTTGGCGACATGATCGACGACTCCTCATCGCTGATGCCCAGCATCACCTCGTCGACGTACTTCTTGCGCTGTGTGTTGCGCGCCGATCGGCGCTTCGAGCTGTCGAACTCGACATCGGTGGCCGACGGCGACGGCGGCGGCGTGCCAATCAGATCGTCCGGCTCGCCGTCCGATTCGGGCACAATGCGACCGCGATGCCGCGACGACTTCTTCTTCAGCGGACGCGGCACGCCGGCCCCGGATCCGGACGCTCCGCCGGCCAGGCTGCTGCGTTTGCGACTGGCCGACGAGCGCGACGCTCCGGATCGCTTCTTCTTCGGCGTGGTCGCCGCTGAGGCGCTCGCCGAGGCGTCCGCCGAGTTGCCATCCTCGCCCAGGTCGTCGCCGGACAGTTCGCCGTCGCCAGCCTTGGCGATCTTCGACACGGGAATGTCGTCGAAGTCGAGCAGATCGTCGTCGAGCGTGCCCGGCCGCTGAGTGGTCGAGGCCTCATCGTCGTCGCCCACTCCGCCCGCTCCGAACGTCGTTTCGTCGGCATCGAACAGGCCGCCGGCAGCTTCGCCCGAACCGTCTTCCGCCGCTTTCTTCGCCTTCTTCGAGCGTTTCTTGCTCGGATCGCCGCCCGATTCGCGTTTGCGTTTCGGCTCCTTCGGCGGGCGACCCTCCTTCGGTACCTTCACCTTCGGTTTGCGCGCCTTCTTTGCGCCCGACGTCGATGCATCCGCATCCGTCGACGTTCCGAGAGCGTTCTCCTGCGACGTCTCGTCCAGCGGATGGAAATCCGCGGCGTCTTGCGAATTGTCGCCGACACTCAGACCGGCACCGGGTGTCACGTAGTCCTCGGACACGGGCAGCTGGTCCGGGTTCGTGGCGCAAGTCGTCGACAGTCCGTCGCCGGACTGCGAGTCAGCGCCAGCCGCAGCAGCGGCGCCGCCAACTTTCTCGGCCGCCGCCTTCTTCGCGCGCGGTTTCCGGGGCTTAGCTCCCGTGCCGCTCTTGCGACCGCGGCCCGTCGTGCTGGAGACCTGCGGTGACTCGATGGCCGCCATCGGCATGATGAGCGGAAACATGGAGGGTGCGGGCGGCTGCAGAGAGCAGCCAATGCCACCGGCGCACTGGTCGGTGGCCTCGTGCTGCTGCAGCATCGTGAGGCGTTCCTGCAGGTGCATGCATTTCTCCTGCGAGGCCTGCGAGGGCGGCATGCAGTAGAGCTCCTGCAGTTGCTGCTGGAGGGCAGCCTGTTCGGCTTGGTGCGAGATGAACATCGGCGGCTGGAGTTGCGGCTGCTGCTGCTGTTGCGGTGGCGGCAGATTGGGAGCGCTGGTGGCATAACCGCCGCCCATGCCCGAGTGCTGCATGATCGGCTGGCCGTATTGGGGCTGCATCATGGGGTGTTGTTGTTGTTGGGGCAGCTGCTGTGGCTGCTGTTGCATCATCATGGGGTTGTTGGCCATCATTTGTTGCTGCTGCTGTTGCTGCTGCAACGGATGCATTGGCATTTGTGGTGGTGGTTGTTGTTGTTGCAGCGGCAGTTGTTGCTGTTGCATTGGCGGATATTGTTGAGGTTGTTGCTGTTGTTGTTGTTGTAGCTGCTCGAAAGGCTTCTCAGCTTCTGGTTGCGTTTGCTGCACGTCCGTCATGATCGGCTCCTGTGCAGGCGCCGGCGGAGCAGTAGCGAAATTCACGTCCAATGCGGTTTGCGAATCACCGGCACTTGTCATCTGGTCGAAAGTGTTACTTATAGTCGCTGCCGCCAAGTCAGAGCTCAGCTGCGAATTGTCGGCGCAAGGAGCAGCATCCTGTGAGACCGTGTTGGACGTTTCCAAGGCGTCAGACTGTGCCACATCGGCGATCGCATTGAGAACCGATTGTTCGTCGATTGCTGCAGCTGCTGCTTCCACTACGTCTGTCACAGCCTTCGAATCATCAGCGACTTCTGGCACCTGTTCGGTTGGTTCTTCAGTAGCGACAGGCACAGCAGATGGTTGTTGTTCCTCCTCCGCCGGAGTTGACTGCAGCATGACGTCGTTTTCGATTTGCGATAGCTGAGGCTGTTGTTCAAGCTCAACTGGAACGTCGGCCGCGATTTGTGGCGAATCAGTGCTAACCATTGGTTGTTCGATTTCCGCAACCGATGCCGGAATACTGTTGCTCGTATCATCGGCAACTGTCGGCGTTTCCGGCGTTTCCGTGTGAGATGTCGTGGAGTCCTGTTGCTGTTGCTCTTGTTGCAGCTGCTGCTGCTGTTGGATTTGCTGCTGGACACTGTCCATGCTGGGCAATTTAAACGGCGACTCTGCGGATGGTTCGTTGTTGTCAGGAACGACCGCAGCAATCGGAGCAACTGATGTTGCAGCCGACGATGACAAAGCGCCCAGACTATTGTTCGAGTTCTCATTGAGGGCAGCGTGCAGCGGGAACGAATCGTTGGACATGTTGCTATTTTCTGAGGCTGCAGAATTTAGCGATTGCTGTTGCGGTTGGGGTTGTTGTTGTACGGGTTGTTGCTGGTGCATCTGCTGCTGATGCTGTTGTTGTTGTTGCTGATTGGGCAGCGGCGATTGCACTTGTTGTTGTGGCACTTGTTGCTGCTGCTGCGCAGGCTTAGCAATCTCGGGCTGCTGCTGCTGATGTTGTTGCTGATGTTGTTGTTGGTGCAATGGCGAATGATGTTGTTGGTGAAGTGTCATTTGTGGCACTTGATGCTGCTGCTGCTGTTGTTGCATCGTTTGATGTTGTTGTTGGTGAGGTTGTTGATGCTGCGGCGATTGCATATGCATTCCACCGTGTTGCTGTTGATGCGGCAATTGCTGCTGCAGATGTTGTTGCTGCATGTGAGTCGTATTTTGACCATGTATCGCTGACATCGGATCCAACGACGATGGCGCTGAAACGCTGACGGCAACAGGCACCGCAACCGGGGTTACACTGTTCGGTGCAATCGGATCGAGCACTGCGCTGAATGGATCCAGAGCACTGTCAACGCCCAAGCCGCTTAACGCCCCCACAGTCGAAGCCGTTGCGGTTGCAGCAGATACACTACTGGCCGCTGAAACAGCAGACGGCATGTTGTCTAATGAGTGCATCAACGATTGCTGTTGCTGTTGTTGTTGCAGTGCTTGTTGCTGCTGAATCGATTGATGTTGCGTGGTTGCATGATGATGCTGCTGCGTCATGTTGGCGATGTTTAGCGGAGAATCGCCTAGAATGCCGAAATCATTGTGCTGTGGATGCTGGGGTTTCTTGACGTTAAGTTCGGCAATGTTGAACGGCGAAACGGTCCGTTGTTGCTGTTTGTGTTGCTGAGAAACTATTGGCTGCAATTCACTGAGTTGATTAGCAACGACTTGTTGCTGTTGTTGTTGCTGCTGCTGTTGCTGTTGCTGCTGCTGCTGCGGAGCAACGGTTTGTGAAGGATGCTGCTGTTGCTGCTGCTGCTGCTGTTGCTGTTGAAGCTGCTGTTGTTGCAACTGATGCTGCTGCTGCTGTTGTTGCTGATGGTGTTGCGCCATTTGCGCGTGCATCTGATGCTGTTGTCCGTGCTGCTGAGCGTACATGTTGTGTTGTTGCTGCTGGTGCTGCATTTGCTGGTGTGTCAATGCTGCGGCACTTCGACCGTGCATTTGTGGCCACTGCTGTTGCTGCTGGTGCGGCGATGTCATCGGCATGCGTGGGCCCATCGGCGACAGAGGATTCATGGCCGACGGCACGCCCGGATGCTGCTGCGACGGGTGCATTGAGGCCGGCCGATACGGTGAGTACTCTGACGGATTCACGCCGGCAACGCCGGCGCTGCTCGGGACCGCGCCCGGCATCACCATCTGCTCGAGAGCCTGAAGCGTCGACACCGACGAGGCTCCAGCCGCAGCCGACTGTTTGCTCGCCTTACTGGGACCGCCGGCATGTGGACTTGGTCCACCTGGCGCCATCGAGGCGTGCGGATGTGGTGACAACGCGGTTTGCTGCTGATGCGGTTTGGCCGGAGACATGACGTTGCCGATGCCGGCGGCTGCGACGCCAACGGGCACCGGCCGCGGCGACATCTGCGGGTGTGGTGACATTTGCGGCGGACGCGGCGACATCTGCGGCGAGAGCTGCGGATAGGGAGCACGATATTGCGGCGAGCCGCCCATCTGTTGGGCTGCTTGCTGTTGGGCGGCTGCCACCTGGGCGGGTTTGGGAACGACACCAGCGACGCCGCCCATGCCGTAGGCCGACTGCTGTGATAGGCCGTAGGCTGGATGGACGCCGTGCTGTTGAGTGGGTTGTTGTTGTTGCTGCTGGTGTAGGCCGAGCTGGGCGTTGATTGAGTGATTCGAGTGCTGTTGTTGTTGCTGTTGCTGCTGCTGTGCCTGGGGAACGACACCGTGCGCAACAACACTTCCGCCACTCACTCCACTCAAACCGGTGACGGTCTGTTGTTGTTGTTGCTGCTGTTGCTGATGCAACGAATGCATCAAATGAGGTTGTTGTTGACCATGTTGTTGTTGCTGTGCATGGCTTACCATTCCGGGATGCTGCTGGGCGGCGCTGTGTTGCGCCTGTTGTTGTTGTTGACTGACATTTGGCACTGCGCCCGCACCTGCCAGGCCCGGATGCTGTTGCTGATGGGAGGGTTGTTGACTCTTTGCGTGCTGCGCGGCAGCGCTGTGCGGATGCACGCCACCGTGCAACTGCTGAGCAGATTGGGGCGTCTGCTGTTGCTGCTGCTGCTGTGCGTGTCCGTGCGGACCTAGGCCCGGATGCTGCTGCTGCGGATGCTGTTGCTGCGCAACGCCAGCAGCCGTGCCAGCCGCACTGGCCATGTGCTGCTGATAGGCGCCAGCGCTGTGGGCATCCACTCCATGCACGCCGCTGCCGTAGACATGCTGGGGAGGCCGTCCGGGCTGCTGCTGGAGCTGTTGCATTGTCGATGCGCCGGCTCCGTAAACGCTTCCGGGCACCGCGCCATACGCTTGGCTGGTGGGTTGTTGTTGCTGCTGCTGCTGCTGCTGCTGAGACTGGGGCACAGCTCCCGGATACAGCGAATGCGCACCAACAGCGGGGGAATAGTGTTGTGGAACGCGTTGTTGTTGCTGCTGCTGCTGCGACAACGGCGAGCCGTAGGCCTGCTGTTGTTGCGGCATGCCAGCCACTCCGCCCATGCCCATCATGTTCGCCTGCTGCTGCTGCTGCTGCTGCGGATAGCCCGACATGTGCTGTCGATAGCCAGCCGCCGATGCGGCAGCACTGTGCTGTTGTTGTTGGGCTGTATGTTGCTGGGCGGTGTGTTGCTGGCGTTGTTGTTGCGCGGCGCTGTGCTGCTGCTGTTGCGGATTGACGGCCTGGGGATGACCGTAACCGGGGTAGCCGCCAGCCAGACCGGCCACGCCGGCATGTTGCTGCTGCTGCTGGGCGCCCGGGGTCGGGGAACCCCAGCCGCCCATGTCGCCCAGACTCATGCTGGCATGTTGCTGTTGTTGCGGATCGACGCCACCGACGCCGCCGCCGCCGCCGACGCCGCCCATCGAGTACATGCTGTCGACGGCGGCCGCCTGCTGCTGGTACGAGGGGTACTGCTGCTGTTGTTGCTGTTGCTGCTGCTGCTGCAGCGGATGGGGAGCACGATGTCGGTGAGCGCCGTAGGCGCCAGGCGGGCCCATGGGGCGCGGAGCGGCGGACGCATCGTAGCGGTAGTATGCATCACTGAAAACGGACGAATGAATGAGGACGGATCGGATTAGCTGGTTGCAACAGAGCCCCGTATCTGGTAGCTGGTCGTCGTTGTTGAACTTACCCTTGATGGTTTCCGTACATATTTTGCGCATTTCCATCCATTTAGTGCGGGAGGTTTGAGAGTGCGATACCCTCCTCAAAGCGATCTGCGGACGATGACGACGACGATGTCGGAAAAGACAGGGAGGACAGTTCGTTAAAATTCGACCACCACGTTGAGCAATCAAGGACAAATTATTATGCACACACGCACGCGCTCACACACGCACACACACAGGCGCAACGGAAAAAATATTGATTTCACAGCTGCTGTCGACACCAGTCGGAGCACGTGTCTGCACTCGCGAAGTGTGTCTGCGTGCGCAACCGAATCGCGTCTGGGTCTGTGCGCTCCAGCTGCTGCTGCTGCTGCTGCTGAGCCAAAGCACAGCGCGCTCGGGGAATTCGGTTGACGGACAGACGCGGACGCGTGGTGCGCGCGACACGATACACGCAGGCAGACGAGACAGACACACGCACACACACACACTCGAACGCGCGGGCGCGCGAGACACGGGGACAGGCAGAAATTTACACACGGCAGGCGGGTAGGCAAAAATCGATTGCGAGAAAAGAGAGCGACGTGGGCGCGTTTAGCCAAAGAGTTGTCCGCACTGTAGCGCACAATCATCGTAATGCCGCTGTCTGCCTGTGTGTATGGCTCTGGATTTATGATTATCATACAATTATTCCGATGGCATCGGGCGGGCAAAGGTCGCAACGAGTCGATGCAAGAGAGAAGTATACTCTACCAGAGTGAAGGCTTTACGCAGCATACGATTTCAATAATTACCTAGATATATTGTAGCTCGCCGATAGCAAATTCTTTTGAAGGATATATAAATATGTATACATTTTCAATGTGTATACAATTCGTGGAATATGATGAAGATAAAAAACACTGGTTGTCATGATCAAGCTTGTATACTACGTTAAGCATAACTAAACAAATAAAGGTCCGTAAAATATGAGCACAGGCGTCCAATTGTTAGTCGATTTCGGTCCTGCGCTGGTCTTGCGCTTAATTCCAGTGCTCATATTACACAGAGGAAAAATGTATGCGTGGAGTGCCCGTTTTTATGCCCGTTTCAGAGTTCGATCCCATCGCGTTCGATTGATTCGGTACTCGCGCCCGAGCGCCCAAGGGGAAAAGCTCTACGCTTATGAATTGCAAAATCACACATATAACGCACAGCATTGCCCCCCGGGAACTGAGCTTCGACCTTCTCAACGACGTCGAATCGAATGCATTTCGTAAATTACAAAAACGATGAAAAAATATAAATGTCTCCCACCCACTTGGAAGTCTCGACCATCCAAATCAGTCAAACTTCGTTTCACATTACACCCGACCCGATGCGCTGCGATTGGCAAAAAGAGCGCCGATGACGTGCCACCGACGCTGACATGCTGATGCGCGACCACCCCCACCCCCCCACATTGAACCTGTTTGGACTCTGTCTCTGCCGTCGGATGTTTGCTCGAGCGGGTGCTCGGTGGATGAGTTGGCCAACATACAGCCCAAAAACGAAACGTAAACCAACTGCTGACTATGCGCTGCTGCTGCTGCTGCTGCTGCTGAGGGTGAATGCAAATCTGGCCGGCAAATCTCCCCCGTTGCTTTCGTTGCTGAGCCGTGAGTGTGTTTGTTTGCGCACACATGTGCGCGCGCGCAAAAAAAAACACCGTGCAAGTGTACAATTCGTGCGAGCAGTGCGCACCGCAATTATACGCACCACTCAGAAGAGCGACCGGAATTTCGCATACATCTACATTTAACGTACATGGTCTGTTCGGCACTCGAAAATGATTCAAATGCGATGTGATACTAATTCGTAAAGCTGGTTTTTTCTGTGAACAACTATCGAGAAACTAACAATGTGTCGTTAGATAAATGAATACCAATTGCGTCATGCTTATCTACTGGTAATCAAACACCATCTATGATTACTCGAGATCATCATCTACATCCATTGTACCCCATTTAGGAGTGTTGAGCGGCTGTATTTCAATTCGAAGTTTTTTACAAGTTATTAACTGTTGATAGGCACCAGTATATAAACAGGACATTTTCACTAAAAAAGGGCAGATCAGCGCTCAACTTCACTGAAAGAGTGATAACTGTCATAACTTTCACTCTGCGCTTTTGAGAACAAGTTGTATATGTGCATAGCAATCTGTCAACAATCATCTCATTACACAATTACATTTTTTGAGTAATGAGAACGACGCGTTTGATAAATTTGTGGCGTCGAACTCGGGGATTCGAATCACGATTTGTGATTCTGAAACTCTACCATCACCATCGCGTCGTCAAATTACTTGAGATCACTCGAACGAACAGCAAACCACATTATTATAATAAAAACTGACATTTGTACTACAACATGTTTGATATGATGGTTTAAAATTCAGGATCTAATTCATGTGCCTTGAACAGACCGTGTATGACATGCGAACGCATCAGCAACGTAAACCCCGAAAACTGAATTCGGAGTGGCATGTACATTTGGCTGTGCGTTTGTATATGCGAATGTGTGACTCGGACACACAGAGATATATACGTGATTCCGTCCCGCGACCCGCTGCTCTGCTCTGACAACGTGCGCACAGCAGCAGCAGCGCACGCACACACTCAAAATGAATATGTACGCGGAGGACGTCGGCCGTCGGTGGCGACGCGCATCGTTCACAAATGGATAAACATTATGCTGAGCGAATGACGGAGCGAATGCGACCGTGAGCCGGCGGAGGGGAGTGAGGCGTTTTTGTATCGATTTTTACATCCACCGCCACCACCATCGCCAGTGGACCACCATCTTTTTATCTAATTCATCGACGACTCGGCACGCAAATGTACGTATCTCGAACACACACCGCAATGCGAATGCAAATCGGTTATCATTTCAACTGGAATTCAACGATGGATCCAACGTTGATGATGCGAGCTCAAAATTCCGTTCGTCTCGTGAAATGTGTGTTCTCAATTATAAACACTAGTGCCAAACACATCTACGAATGCCATACTCAAATGCACGGCGCGGCCAACCAACTGTACAAATATCGATCTGGCGCATTTGTCGTGCATTAAAATATTTTAAATTCCAAATTTAGCACGAGGTCGACAATTGAAAATGCTGTATAAATGTTTAATATAATTACTGCGTACACAATACTCAACACTTATCGGAGTATCTGCGAGTTTCATTCTATGTTTCGTTGATATGGATAAAATTCAACTAGACTGGCAAAATGTTTAGACCCGCAACTAAACAGCAAACACCGCATAATTTATACGAGAGCACATTGACAGCATTCCCGCCACAAACATTAAATCCCTTGTCGATCTTCTGGGCCTTGCGACAGCAGCAGCAGCAGGAGCATCATCTCGGATCGAAAGAGCTGTCGCCGCCGCCGTCGCCGCACACTCAACACACGTGTACGCAACACCCCTCGTCGTTGCTGCGCTTGTACAGTGCCTATAGTATAACAAAACTAAACGATATGTGTGCTGGGTCCTGTGCTGTGGTATATTTGCATTGTTGATCGTGATGCGTGCGTTGAGGTGAGATGGTTAATGGTTGATGTTCATGGTGGTGGTGGTAGTGTAGTTGGTGTTGGAGTTGGCGGTAGAGAATGTGAGGCACACTCGCACACACGCTGGGCAATCGTGTGGTTTAGCGACTCGCCGTCACACCGTCAGGCAACTCCTCCTCGATGCGAATGTCTCGCAGATGAGAAGGGATATGCGAGTGCAATCGCTTGCGTACCTCATCGGACGGACGGATACATGTTCGCTTAGGGTGCGTGTGTTTGCGAGCATCGCGATTGTGCGTGTGAAAATTGGATCTTAAAGTCTCGCGCAAAGGGTGAATGTGACGCGAGATTACACCACCATTTTACAATCATCACAGAGCAGCGAGCACGGCGACGGCGGCATAATCGAGCTGACAGTGTTGATGTGTGTACGCGCGTGCATGCGTGTGTTAGAGTGAGCGATGTTCACACTCACACTCAACTCGCCAGCGACAGCAGCATGCAAACGGGCCAACGAATGCTGCAAAATCGATGGCGTTTGGCTGCAGAGCGGCAGCAGCATTAGCAACGTTCGACGTCCATGATTTCAATGCAGATACGAATCGCGCGCATGACGATGAGATGATGGCGACATAGCATTGCTTCTCGTCTGTCTGCGGCTATGACAACGACGTGTGCGCGCAAGTGCTCTGCTCCAATGGCAGCAGCTCATTTGTCAATTATTGTGAGCGCGTGAGTATAATGATAATGGTGGCAGCAGCACGTAGGCAGGCTCCAGAGAGTCGCAGTTTATATTATGTACGCGCTCGACTGTATTTGCGCTGAACGTATGAACTCTTCTCTATGGCTGGGCGCGCATCGCGTCTGAAGGAGTTCTTGCGCACGCATTCGACATCGACAAATCGACGCAGCCAGTCTGAACGCATACCGCGCATACACGGATGTTGAGGTACATATCATACAAGTGTGGATGCGAGGGCACGCAGAGCGCGAATCTTGCGAAGTTACGAGAACACGCGCACGCATCGCAACAACAATGTTGACAACAACAACTGCACAACTGCACTCATGCAATAACATATCGGCAGCATACCTTTTCCAACGACGCACACACAACTTTGCGTGTTTTCGTGTTGATGCTCCTGCTTCTTCTGCTACTGCTGCGCACAATAGCGCACACGCTCGTCCACACACACACACACACGCGCACACATACACGACACACGACCGAACGGCGGTTATGCGAGCGGCACAAACGCGTTCGTGTTCGTGCGCAACAAATATTCACGCCAAACACATCCCGGAACGACGGATTTGAATACAATACCATGCCACGAGGAGTATGTAGTATAGTGTAGTGTATATAGGCGGTATACTTTATATCGAAGATGTGCGATGCGCTGATGCCTGACGTAGTGCTGGTGTAGTGAAGTGATGATGATGGCGATTCCCACTAGTGGCATATGTGCACGCCGGACGCAAAAGCATATCATATGCTTTGCTCGCATCGTGCGTATTTGCGAGAGTATGTTGTAAAAACCGCAGGGCAACGACGACTAGCAGGTAAAACATATCATACAAACGCGCGCAAACAACCGGGGTGTGATCAATAGAAAATTGGATTCGTTCTAGATACAAGTTAGTAAAAATCGATGAATAAATTGATTGATTTTCGTGAATGATTATTTTCAATTGTATTGAGCCCGGTACAAATGTTCGGACTAGTTTTCAGATACACTATCGATAAAGTATCGTCATAGCGAAATATTCTGCAACATTCGTTCATTATTTCTAGTTTCAACGTGTGTGTGGAATTTTGAACAGTAGGTATTTTGTGAGGTCGTCAACATGTATCGTAATTGTCGACGCCTGGGCCCTTCTTGACAATTGTAGTAAAATCCTTTGGAAAGCAAATTGTACGCCAGCAATCCTCAGAGCATAGACGATATAATGGAAGACATTAGTGCAGAAAAGTCCGTCCGTCCGAGATACTCAAACTCACTTAAACTCCATTGAATCTCCCATACGAGTTCTCAAACTTCAACTGCTTATATCTTTGGCCACAGGGCGCATTGGTAGATAGTAATCATTTTAGTCGGGATTCTTTACTTTGTCCCTAGAATCACCATTTAAAATCACACTGTGATCAGTGATTGAGATATATGTCGTATTTTACGATTGACTAATAAGCTGAACAATGCGATATCTCAACGAATAAATGTTATTCAAACTGTTTCTAATGAATTAAACTTATGCTTTTATATAAAAAAACAAATATTTTCCGTCTTACAGAGGTTCAGTGAACACACAAAATGTGTGAAGTGCTTTCCGTGTCCGGTACTGAGAGTTTCCGGTTTACAGAGGTACATTTTCATACAAATCGTGCTCAAGGTTCTCGGGACCGAACAAATTGTCCGTCATAGTAGGGATTCTGGTATAGTGAGGTTTTACTGTATCTAATATATTTCATTTTGTATAATGTCAAGCTAACAGCTCAATTGAGATAGATAAAACCAAATCAATCCTGAATCAAACCCTACATTATTGTGCTCGTTTTCGATCGATCACACCTGGCACGTAATATGCGTGCACGCACACCGAATGTACGAGAGAATACTCACGCGACCAAACCGCCGTAGCCGCAGCGCAGCACTCGATATTCGTGAGATTAAAGTGTAAAGAATTTCGTTGCGTCAAGAGAGAGCGGGTTGTGTGTGCGTGCTCTTAATTGGGTCTCTGCGCGCTGTTCGCGGTGCGGTGTGTGTGTGTGTGTGTGTGTGTGTGCTGGGTGGCCAGGCTGGGGCCCGCCGAGTGTAATGTGGCGATGTCGGCGATGTCGACGCCGTCAGCAGCCGCGCAACGGTGACGACAGCGAAAACACACTCGAAAGGCAATTCAAGCATCGAGTCGCAAGACAGCAGCAGCTCTCGTCGGCGCACCATCGTCGCGATACACACAGCTAGAACGATTTATAAATGTGCTCAAAGTACAAACATTCACATGCGCAACACAAATGTCGGCCGATTGAAATGAACCCGCCACCATCTTTGTGTGTTCCAATATTGAACGCGAGTTGTCTAATGTGTTCATGCTGTGAATTACGACCAAACACCGTCTGTGTGTGTGCATGTGTATGTTGGGTCGTTTCATTTCATGTCTCGAATTGTTATCCATATTCATGCAACACAACACAAAACTACGAACCATTTTCTCATTCGTTTTAAAAAGAGATACGAGCGAAGCCTAAAGTAATCCGCAACGTCAGACGATTCTCTAACGTAACTAGCAATGTATACCAACACACTGATAAACTCGTGCATGTGTGCGATTGTCGCTGGTCGAGTCGTCGAGTGTCGACCTGCTGAGGATTTCATATCACACACAATTGAAGCAACTACATATACCCTATTACGAAATTCTTATCAGATAGCCCAAGTCATTGCGAACGTGCGGGTTCCCCATTTTGGACCAGGCATTTCCACAGGCCACAGGCTCAAATGTCGTATCGCATGCATGTGTGCGAGTCTCCCAACATATACACATTGTACACACAAGCCAAACATATGCGAAGCGCGACATGACACGGAATCAACGGAACCCCAACACACATGCGATGACGTAGTCGGTTGGAGCGTCCAGCGCGTCACACATCCACACACACACACACACACACGTTCAGACAGTGCCTAAGTCAACGGCGTCGAATACGACGACGACCGATTCGCGTGCCCACACACGCACACACACACACAGACACCAATTCGCACGTTTCGCGCGATACGAAGCGAAGCGTGTGGCGTGTATATGTATGTGAACGACTCTACGGTGTCGCCGCCGCCATCGTCGACGACGACGACGTCTAGCCAAGCTCCAAGCTTGCTTATTCAACACACACACACACTCACGCAGAGCACGGGGACGCGAGACGCGACACACGCCAACCAACCTGCAGAGATACACAGATGCGCGAGTCAGCAGCAACAACAACAAAACACTGTACACTATCGCATGTGAGCTGAGTGTGTATGTGTGTGTCGGTGTGTGTGTATTGCGGCGGCGTCAACTCATCGTCTGGGGTGCTCCACGACCAACAATACATGCATACGGCCGCCGAAACCGCACACACGGCGGCAGGCAAAGGCAAAACGTCACGCCGCCGAACACAAAACACGCGACACACACACACGCGAACATACAACACACGTACTTACACAAGCGGCACGCGCCACAACAACAACGGCAACAACAAAAAATACCATCAGCACACACACACACACACACTCAAGCCAGGTTGCGGTATGTATGGTAGTGGTGGGACACTTTTGAATGCTGTGCTGTCGTCGTCTGTATACACGCGCGTATACGTTTGTTGTGTATAGTAAGTATTTATATGAATGATGGATGTTATGTACTATAGTATAGTGAAGATGATCGTTGTTGTTGTGTGTGCGCGTGCTATTGCTATTGCTATTCAGGCTGAAAGTTCACACACATACACACACTTAGCATCGACAACATCACTTCATCTATCCCCACACGGTACACAAACACACACACACACGCATTATCCAATGCGCCTGAGCCTGAATTCTTAAAGGTGAGGCAGAAGCAGGGCGACGCTCCTTGTGCGTGATAACGATAAAATGCCACAACCGACACAACTATGCAAACCGCTTGCAGTGTGCACTGGTTTCGGATGCAAGTAAAGATGACCACACAGTCTCGCTGTGACTAGAACACATACGCGTTCAAACACTCACACATCAAACTCAGCAAGGGCGTCTCTGAACAGTGTGAACACTTTAATCGGAGCACTCTCGCCGTGACGTTGGCGAGTTGGGGTTCAGGGTGTTTGGGTGTGTGTGTGTGTTTCTGTACGGTGGACGAAAGTAAAACGTATGCATTCATATGTGTGTGTGTGTGTGTGTGTTTTGTGCATAGCGTATGTAGTAGTTGCGGTTTTGATGGTGGTGATGGTGTGTGTTGGCGGCAGTTCTAGTGGACGACCGTCGACGACGACGACGGCGACAAAGTGTTCGTACCGTACCCGTGTTGACCCGACGACGACGACGACGACGACAGTGGGTTAATGCGAGTGATGGTGTGGTGGAGCTCTGTCTGTCTGGTTGCCGGCTGCGATGATTTGAGCCGCTCTGTTCGGTGAGGTTAGGTCGCAAAGAATCGTATCGGCGCGTACATAATATTTGGGTTACGGAAGCGGAGCGCGATCGATTCGCAGCTGAACGACGACGACGACGGTTGGGTTACACACGGAGAACGGAGATTTGCAAAGTGCTGTTGGTTGGTGGCGGGTCGACGACGCTTCGACGACCATATTTAATTTTGCGCACACACACCCGTCCGTCCGTTTGGCCGCGCTTGGTAGGAGCGCTGCGCGAGCTTCTTCAGCACACTTTAGTACACTGACGGACGGTGAGTGGATTTTGTGCGGTTGCGGTGGCAAGTGGCAAAGTGTAGAGCGCGCGACTGCGACTGGCGCACCGACCGAATTCAATTATAAAAATCAAGTGTATTCGGCGGGTAGAGACGAGTGGCGTGTCGTGTGAGTGTGAGAGAACGACGAACATACAGCACACACACACACTCAGGCATATACATATGATATATATGCACGCGACAACACCGAAACGGCGGCGGCGGCGACCCAAGAAAACGCCAAGACGTCGCGTCGTCGAAGCTGTGTGTACGCGTGTTGTTGTATTCAAGTGTGAGTTTGTTTGCGCGTGTTCACGTGTGTGTGTGTGTGTGTGTTTGAGTTAATGTGTGGTCGCATCGGCGCTGGTGCGCGCACTCGACGCGGCTGATCTCTTTTATTCTCTTTTCACCACAATCCGCCCGGCTGAAATACAATAAAAAACAACGAACGCGTACAAAATGCGACGATATGGCCGACGACCAACGACACAAGCGACGATGATGATGACGACGACGACGGCTTCGACGGACGGTTGATGGCTGCGATTCCAAAAAGAACGAGCGAGCAAAGTAAAACGAACGCAACACACACAACTCTAATGCTGCCGCTACGCTAAATAAAACGCGCATACATATTCCGAGCAAAGCACTGAACTACTTCTTGATTGGAATAATTATATAATTCGCAGACTGGCGTGCGCAAACACACACACACTCACCGAACTGAGTGTGAGTGCTGTGTGGGGCTGTACGAAAAAGAAACAACATTTCGAAATCCATCGCTAGTTCGGCGGTGGTGCGCGATTCTGTCCTGCCTCTATTTGCATTGTATGCGCAATACACTAGCACACACGCGCACACACGCAAATGTGCGGACATTTACGACACATGCGATGGCCTGTTCGAAACAGCGACCAACTCGTTGTTAGTAGGAAATTTAATTTTGTTCGAAATTCAATAAATACGTGTTATAAAAATATAAATAATCTATTAATACGACATATGAAGGGTTGAGCGTTAGGATACAATTTAAATGGAGAAAAATAAATTTGGCTATCGAGAAATTAGGCTTTTCCAGTTATCTCCATTGCACCGTGACCCGTGACTGACGGTTGATTGTGAGTGGTGGTTGCAAATTGTGAGTAACAAAAAATGCCCAACATTTTTAACAGACCTAGTATAACACATACCAATGATTGTGTCGGTTCGGTGTTCGGTGTATGCCGAACGCGCATGTGTGTACGAGTGGATATTATACTTGTGCTACTGGTGCGATGTATGAACACGAGTGCGATATAAATACACAGTACAGTTTTATATTTGTCGAACAGCGAAATTATCGACGCACATCGGACGACGACGACGATGTTGACGTACAAGCGTGTGCCGTTGCGCGATTGCGCGATTGGGATTGAGTTGAGCGGTAGTAGTTTTCATCAGACGTTTTGATTTTACGTTCGTGAGCAACGGTAGTATGCTTGAGATAAAAAACAAACCAACATTGAATTCTGTATTATCAACTCGCACTCGATACTCGAACGCAACGTTGTAGCAAGTGCACGAACGGCCGGTTCTGCTGCTCTCGATTGTACAGACGATGATGGAGGGTGGTGATGATACAAATTTCACCATTCGTTCGGCACGATGTGTGCTGGTCATTCGGAGAAGTTTATGCACTTTGCAGATGTTCGCGCAGATGCGATGATGCAGACACGCGCAACGGCGAAAACACGACTTCGCTCAGCTCGACTGGCTTTCCAGTCAAACCATCTATAGAGTAAGGTGGGGCAAGTTTTGCCATGAAAGTTTGAGGAGCTCCTACGTCTGTAACTTTGAATCAATTTCGAAATGGTAAAATGCAATCGATAGACAATTTATCTGGCTATATTTTTGCTGAAGTCGTGTGGATGCAACATAGAGAGGCCATACAAAACTTGCCACCCATGTATTCGTTATAAGTTATAAAATAAGTTATGAAGAGAATGTTCATGTAAACAGTGTAAAAACAGATTCGAGTTTACAGATAAATTTCGCTTCGAAGACCATCACTTTTTTTACATTAAGCGTTTCTGATTCCTAGCACATTAATGGGAGAGGGTTTGTAGTAGCAAACACACCAAAAACACATATTTATAGGGATATTCAATGCCTTAGAAAAACGGAATCTAAATTGAAAGGACGCGTCCTACTAAATAGTCGAGACAAAAAATGTCCCACCTTACCCTACTATAACTTACACATCCGCAAACACTGCACGCAATTCGCGATTGTGCGGAATGCGATTGCGCGAATCGCATCAGCATATTCTGTGTATTTGTTGTAGTTGCATACTTGTATGCTAATCGCATGAGTGCGCAACGGCGAGAAAACGACAGCGAAGAAATGTTCAGCGTTGCCCGCACACATGCAGAATTCGCTAGTACGGCGGAGGTTTGAGTGAATATGTGCGGTGTGTGGTACAATTAAACACAACGCAACGCTGCCAGCGTCAACTGCGCACTTTCGCGACCACGCGAATTTACGCATACGAACACACACACAAACAGACGCTCGAAAAATGCAGTGCACACGTAACTCGAATTTGATGGCGAGTACCCGATGAAACGTACGTTCTGGCTTGTCTACCTCAATCGTGCAGTTGGTATCAAGCTTGAACACTTGCTATTTTTTTGATTCGCCATCGAACCGAACCGGAGAACCGGAGAACCTCGACGAGTACTGTACCGATTTCATTACCACTACCACACTGTAGAGATGATGGCGGCACAATTATTATTGCTGAGCTCACGCGCAGCATACGCAACGGACAACGGCATCATCGACACGGAGCTCGAAGAGACACATGCCACACACACGCAAGCGCAATTTGCAATTTCAGGAGAACAAACACACATGCGCTCATGAATGTTTCTTCACAATTGGCATGTGGTAAATCATGCTCACACGACGTTTCTGACGCCTTCCTCGCTGCTGCTGCTGCTGATGTGTTCGGAGTTCCAACGACCCATCACACACTTGTACACGCACACACACACATCAACCAACAACCAACCAGTAGACGTTCACACGAGCGGCACGATATTGAAGGTCACACACCAGCATAGAGAACATACGCCATGCTATACATATAGTACTAGAGACACATACATACACACAGTGGACAAGTGGACAAGAATTGTCGTCTGCAGGTAGATCAATGGAAGAATAATCATATGGGTGTTCTGCTCTGACCAGTAAAACCAGATGCAATAATGGTTTGTGGCAAGTGCGGATTCGAAGTTGCGATTTGCGCGTTGTCCGCACAGTAATACCAACAACAAATACATTGCAAACTATGCGAAATGCACGCTCGCGCATAAGGTGAAAACATGGGCCGACCAACAACAAAACCAACAACTGCAGCGTGTGTGTGGCGGCTCGCGGGCAATTAATTCATACAAGTCGCGCACGTTCGTTCGCTGTGGCTGTGCGATGATCGCTCGCGTTCGTGTCGTTGATGTGTATATTTTTATTATGCACATGCGCGATTATATGGTGCGACCAACATATTTTTTGTTCGCTGTTGTATTATTTCTGTCAGTGGATACGCAGTTTTTGCTTGAGACCGCCGCCGCTCTGCCAAGACGCCGCGCGCGCGTTCCGTTTTGTTGCGGTCTCGCGTGCGGTTTGTGCGTTCGTGCATTTGCCTCATAGCGAGCGAACGGACGGACGCCGCCATACACACACAACACACACATGAGCGGCGAGCACGCACGCAAACACACAAACGACACCGGCAATTTACTTGTGCCGCTTGCACGAGTGTGTTTTGTATGTGTTTGCGTAAAGGTGCTGCTGCGAAGAGAGCGTCAAGCCGCCGCCGTACACAAACTTGAAGAATTTACTGAGAGAATGGACTCGAACCGGAGAGTAGAAGCGCGTCGTTATATGCGTAAAGTGTGTGTGCGTATAAATGTTTATGTGATATGATGACATCTATACACAACGCGTTTTGCGCGAGTGTTTTAATTCAAGTAATCAACCAAACACCCCATCATCCATATATCCGAGCACATCTTGAGCCCATCGAGCGGGTGAGCGAGCCGCGAGAGTATACAGTATACCAGAGGTACGCCACATCCGGCGTCAGTCTCAATTGCGAATAGCGCGGCCGACCGACGTCGTACATTTCTGAATCGCACTCGCGCTCAATTGATAAAATGGGGCACTACACTGAATGTAACGCGAATACTTACACAGATTCATAGGGCGCTCGCTCGCGCTTCTGCAGCGCGACTGCGTAATGTCGATGAGCAGACACGACACGACAGACAGCGTTCTACACTAGACACACACATGCACACACGCGCGTAGTAATCCAAAGTGTGTGTGCGTTTGTATATGTGTGTCTGCAGAGTGCTGCTGCTTTCGCCGCTGCTGATAATCCCGATTTGTCCAGCTGCGTCTGCTGCTGCTGCTGCCGCTGCTGCCGCTGATAATTGTGATGCGCGAAAATACTCGAGCAATGTACGCGGCGACCGAAGACACGCGACAGACCGGAACACACACGCAAACGGATCCAAGAAATGCTGCTGCATTCAGCTGCATACACACGCGCGCACTCTCGCCGGACGAAACCAAGTGAAAATGAACGACGGCGGCGGCGAACGCGCTATATTTCTGTATGTGCGTGTGTGTGTGTTTTTGTATGAACGGTGGAACTGTGTATGTGTGTGTGTGTGAATGTTTGTGGGTATCAGACGCTCGAGACGGTACTCTCCGCTCTCTTCTCGAATTGTTATGCTCCAACTAGAGTAGATACACGTATGTAACGTGTATGTATGATGGAAATGGTAGCCGACGGTGGAGTCATTTGTAACGACGACGACCCAATGGGGATGGTTGGCTCACACGCGACGCAGGGAGGCACCGACACCGACTGTACGCACAATATGAATGTTGAGCGCACGCACGTCACGTAAGCACTGTGTGCGCTTTAGCACATCTTCATTCCGAGGCGGCGGCGGCACTTGAACGTTTTTGTCACACGTACACGCACTCAAACAAGCCGTCCGTCTGACTGTCTCGCTCACTCTCTCTCTCTGTCGCACTCATCAGTGTATGTGTGTGTGTGCGTATGTTGTATGTGTATTGCTGTTGTCTGCTTGTCTGTATGTGTGAAATGCAGATTTTCTCGTCTGAAAATTCGTCGTCTGGGATCGTGGGTTCTTTGCAACGCGACTCGAGTATTGGTAACCGCTTTGTCGAGTGAGTATGTGATAGGGGGGCGCACGTCTGGGGAACAACGAACACTCTCACTCACACACACGCGTACGTGTCGGTTTATGTACACGACGGCCACATACGGGCCACTCTACACGGGACTGGCGCACGCGACACGAACACGAACGAACACGGACCGAACTCGGCTGCAGTTTTGCAGACACTGTTCGCCGCTCGCCGCTTGAGCGAAGAGCGGAGAGCTGGGTAGAGATGTGAGCGAGTGCAATAGTAGTCGATAATTTCAGATGGATATTGCAAATTATGTGAAATTTTCTTCAACCTAATCAAATCATTGTTCCATGATGTAATTTAGATTCAGATGTTCATTGTTTAATATATGCAATTTATAATAAATTATCAAATTATTCAATGGTGTTGATGCCGAGAAATGTCGAACAATTATAACGACTCGTTATAAAAGGTACATGTGTGCTTCTCTTATGGGCGAAAATGTAAATATTTTGATCGTTGTGTTGCTTGACAATTGTCAGCATAGGGGGGATTATGATCTTGTCAGTAAACAACGTTGTACTTGACTTTACGATTCAAATTATGATAGTGAACATGAAATTAAAAAATAAAATGAAAATATGACCACTCGAAGAAAACACTTGAAAAGTCAGGGGAGGATTTGCCTGTTGGATGCTTATACACGGATTTACTCAGCTGAGGCACTATCAAAAATCACCAGCAGTAGATTCAGGGTTAAAATAAGGTAAATAACATGTTAGGTTTTGACCGTATTATTGAGTAATCAGGGATTATTTTGTTACTGGTGAATATCATCGCCAGTAAAAATATATTCTTTGGCTCTAGGCGCAATTTTTCCCATCTAAAACAGTGTTTTTAAAGGACACGAATCAATTTCTTCGCAATAACAAAATATGCTTCAATCAAATTAAAATATAGAACAAACCAAAAGTCCTATCGATGCCAAATTTTGTATATCGTTCTTCAATGGCACTATATTGGTTATTTAAAAATAATTTCATCAGAAAGATGTTTCCAACCCCCTACTATCGAACGATACGGACTTTCCAGCCTGCATGTTAGGATTTATGTTGAATATTCTAATTTTTGTGAACACATTATTTTGTATAATTACAATTTCCGAAAATAATTCATCTCATTCGTCCTCACAGCGACGGCGGTTTCATCGCCCTGCGCCGCTGCGCCAAAAGCTACGATGAGCCCAGCGGCCCCCTCGGCGGCGGCGGAGCAGCCGCCTCCGCCGCCGCCGCCTCGTCCGCCTCCGATCAGCACCTGCACAAGGTGCCCGTGCAGCGCAGCGTCACGCCCATCCATCTGGTGCTGCCGCCGGTGGACCGCGACGATCCCGCCCTTGTGACGATCCGGCTGCAGGCCGACGAGCAGGGTCGCTTCGGGTTCAATGTGCGCGGTGGCGTCGATCTGAAGCTGCCGGTGCTGGTGTCGCGGGTGGCGCCGCACACGCCCGCTGATCGGACGGTGCCGCGCATCAGCGAGGGCGATCAGGTGGTGCTGATCAATGGGCGGGATGTGAGCGAGCTGCAGCACGAGGAGGTGGTGGCGTTGATCCGGGCGGCGAGGGAGTGCGAGGATGGGGAGCTGGTGCTGACGGTGAAGCCGAATGGTGAGTGGCGCGAAGTGATGATTAGGAAGCTGTTGATGAGGGCTAAATATAGTGCAGAGCGCTTCTACAAAATGTTGCATGAATCAATCGGGAATCACTCTTATTCTCCAATTGAATGCAAAATAGCCTTTTTAGAAAATTAGGCTTTACGAAGTTTCGAAAATTGTGTAGAAGATATCGAGCGTAAAAAGTGCTACAAGGAATTTACTTAGAAAGAGAATGAGAGTGTACTCGCCAACGTGAGAGAGATTTGATCCGCTAATTCGTGTATCTTCATGTAACCAAAAGCATCTTAAATCGCCCAAAAATAGGGGAGTGAGTTGAATTGTTAATCTGTATCGCTTCATATAACTAAAAGCGACTTGACTTGATGCGCCCAACAAAACAAAGTGAGAGAGTTGACACGCGCTAATTCGTTTCGTTTCATAAAACAAACAAAATTGTTGGCGAGTGGTCTCACACACTTTTGAGTTAAAATTGCCAAAAGTGAGTAATTTGACTCGTTGATGGATTTCGTCTCGATATCGAGTCGTTTCGCTAAGATTATAGCGTTGTTCTCCGAATGAAAATGAAAAAAACCGTATACGACTTTCCACTAAACACATTCAATCAAATTAAAGCAATGCTATTGGTTTGAGCTTGAGCATAAAGTGTTATATTATTCGACCGACGAGTAGCTTCACTTCGATGTATATCACTTTGTATCCAACGGATAGTAACATATTACAATTTTAGGATCATGAAAAATGGTCTTGAAAGCATAAAGTTGGCCCAAAACGTATTATAAGAATGCACCTGAAAGTAGAAAAATGAATGAACAAAACGACGCACGAGAGGATAAGAAAAGAAAAAGAGAGTCTTAACAGTTCGATAACCACGTGACTAATGATTTCGGGTTGAGACGAATCATTCTTACTACAACTTACAACTGAATTGAATGAAGCAAACCTTTTCAATTTGCTCTACAACTTGAAATTAGTAACGTTCTTTATTTAGAGTATTTTGCATTGTTTTATTTATTTTCATTTCAAGGTTGTCTAGTGAATAATCTCTCAATTTCCGACCCAATCTTGTTCTAAGCTACTGAATATGTTCAAATTAGTCGAAAAATAATATTCCAAAAATTCTCCCCAGCCCTCATCGATCCCTCCGAGGAGGAGCCGCTCTACCAGTACGTGCCCGACGGCCAC
Source organism: Exechia fusca (assembly GCA_024741255.1). Classification (NCBI taxonomy): domain Eukaryota; kingdom Metazoa; phylum Arthropoda; class Insecta; order Diptera; family Mycetophilidae; genus Exechia; species Exechia fusca. The sequence goes on along the minus strand of JANTBZ010064855.1, from coordinate 1,669 downwards.
CATCACAACGGCCACGGGCTGCACGGCGACGCCCTGTTCACGCAATCGCTGCTGCTGCTGAGCGACGGTCTGGCCAGCGGAGCGCTGCTGTCGCAGTACGAGCAGATGTACCGGAAGAACAACAATCTGGCCATCACCGAGGCACGGAAGCCGGAGAATGTGGCGAAGAACCGGTACCGCGATATTTCGCCATGTGAGTAATAATGTTCACACAATATTATATAAATCGTAATTTATCTGACTTATATCCAACTTATATTGATAGTCTCAAGACCTAACCTTTGCCCATATTCTGCGCTGACGATATTGTCAAATCCATTTTCCAAAATCAATTCCTATTAATTCATGTAAATCTAAACAAGGGAATAATCTCGAAAAATGTAATCATTCATTCACTGCGTTTTTGCCATAAAATTAATATCAGAAGAAGTACAATCTGATCGCTCTGCAATGGAATGACTTACAAACCCGGCCTTTAGAGAGAAACCTCATTTAGAATGTATTTGATTTTATTGAAGACCCTGAAAATATCTCTGACGATTCTCGCCATAGGCCGGAATATAAATAGCAAAATACTGTCGATGATTTTAATAAACTACCCAAATTAGTTTAATTACAAATTAGTTGAATAACACCATGCAAATAATTAACATATTTCACGTTTTTGTAAAAAAAGAAACTGTCACAGATACAAAATAATTCAGTGTAGATGAACATCATCGAAACCAAGGGAGGGGGAGGAAAATTTAAATGAAATTCAGCATAGAGAAAAAATGCCTGATTACCAAGGCCCGGAACTTAAGGGCCTAAAAAAGTACGTTTTAGGACCCTAAAATAGGGGTCTAAAAACCATTATTTCTCGATGATATTTCTTCAAAATGGGTTGAAAGACGAAGCGAAATTGGTTATTCATGCAATTATCGCACTAAACACATTATTTGCTTGGATAATACTAATTCGCATTACATGTTATGTATATTTTCAGAGAAATTACCAAAAATATTTCGATTTTTTTTAAGAACTTTTTTTTAACGAAAAATTCAACTCATTAGTACAAAAAATTGTATTTTCAAGTGGTCGTTGATCTTCTATCTTTTCTATAAATAAAAATCTCCATCAATTTCGGTTGAATCATCACCACGCTGAGACTAGCGAACCGAATGGTATGAAAGTTGGCTCATTTGTTTAGATCAGCCTAAAGATGGTTTGTATACTGTAGTTAACTCATTTCCGTTGTTGTGTGGTATTTGGCGAGACGAAGTTCGCCGGCCAGCTAGTTGTTAATACAATTTTTATGGAAAACAGCGTTATTTTTCGAACCACAAAGCTACCCAGTACTAGCTTGTTGTGCGGTTATATCCTACGGAACCAGTGCTGAAACTATACTATCCAACTATTCTATTCAATACATTATGGTAAATTTAATCGATTTCTTAGCCATAATTATGATCCACGATTTCAATTGGCACGAAGAAAGAGGTCCGTAAAATATGAACACTGGAAAGACGCTCAAGACCTAAATCGACGCAAAAGGAGTTATACAAGTCGACATTTTGGGTCTATTTTGGTCCTGCGGTGGTAGTGCGCTTATTTCCAGTGCTCATAACTCATAATATTACACGCCGAAGAAAGTGACGAGGGAAGATGATTTGGTTTCTCGGCATCATCG
>JANTBZ010064746.1:0-22563 GCA_024741255.1 Exechia fusca | reverse complement strand
GATAAAAATTATGATGTAAGTTATCGTATTGCTCCGTGTTTTATGTTTTTACCAAATCGACGCTCGAACATCGAATGCATTTTACCACAATCAACCTTTTAAGCGCAACGAAGTTCGCTGGGCCGGCTAGTTTTATATAATTTTCCGCGCAAAGAACATCTCTGCCGGATGGAATATTTTCTTCAATGTTGCATAACGCCACTAGCTGGCGACACAAACAATATCCATCGTAATCGACCACCCGGCCATGTCTGTACTCGAACAATTTGTGCGGTGATTGAAGGTCCGGCGATCGGCGCCGTGTCTAGTCATCGACGAACGTGCGCCGATGATGTTTAAGAAAATTCTCGCTACACATTTGACGATCTTGCGCGTTTGTTTGTGTGAGACTGTCGCAGCGCATATAACAAATAACATCACCAACGCATTGTGACACAGACATGTCGCGCTGCGTCATCTCCGCACACACACACACAAACATGTACTACACCAATTATTCGACATAAACCAAGCCAAAAAATCTGATTATATAATTTTGCGACCATTATTGAAAGGGAAACTAATAGTAATATGAACATTTCAATGATACAGATTTGTTGAATAACATCATTATATCATATACACAAAAATCGCGTGACAATAGTATCATCAACGGCTGAAGACGCTTAGAGCGGTTTTTATATGGAAAAATCACCGAGCTCTATTTCGCTCGGTTTTTACCTTCAAAAATGGTCGCATACTTGGAAAATCATATTTTTGGCATGGTTTAAGTCAACTAATTGGGTTAGTACTACATGCTGGAGTGCACGCTGGCGGGACTTCGGGGCCGATCGCGGTCGCGTGCGTGATAGTCATGTAGTAATTCGTACATCAACGCGTTTATGCTGCTGCCGCTGCTGCGTCTCACCGAACTACAAGACGCATAGAAGCGTATGGCTGAGCGGCGAGCTTACGGTGCGATTTGCGCCTACGTTTTAACGGCCCATATAACTGGTCTTAATTGTGCGACCAGCGTGTGTGTGTGCGTGTGTTCGCACGCAACACCACGCATAACTCCCCGCAACGATTCGTGCGTGCGCTTTTATGCGAGCACGCTCGTAATTGTAGTGACAAGATGTTTGTCGATCATAAGTCATGCGGTATAAAAATTCATTATTACGCCGAGGCTGTGGCAGGCAGAGGCTGTGGCGTTCGGTTTGGTCACGGGCCAAACGCGACACAGCGTAAACTGACGGCAATTGTGTGCACACACTGATTCACGTCATACGCACACACTATTTGTACAGGGTGGATGTTGCATTCTGGCCATAAGAGAAACGTACGATCACATTTCAAAGACGAGCATTTTCACCGCTGACGTTTCGCTCGGTTAGGTGGATTGTGTGAATATTAATATTCTACTATGGATTTCTATTACTTAGAGCTAACCTTTCGATTGACTCTTATTCTTATATCTTATCCAATATTTTGTTCAGGTTCATCGGTAGATAAATGTATGTTATAGAATCGAAAAGTAATTTATATGGAGTTAAATAGAATGATATTATATTATATATGAATTACTAGATTACTCCCGGTGGTACACGTACCTAATATAACGAAGACCAATTTAGGTTATTTAATAAACTAGTTGCATCATTGGTCTATTAAATACCGACCTCTGCTCTGATTGCACCACTCTGTATGCTGTCATACATATGTACTATGTGCGATGATATGTTAGCGATTTGTAGCCTGCACGCATCAAACCGTACTCGTGCGCGCGCGCGATAAACTTAATGCGAGTTAAGTCACACATTACGAGCGCGCCTCGACCAAGTTATATGATGGGGAGTAAATGATCTGAACGCTGAGCGGTTGCAGTGCGAGGATAATCTGACAGCGCTCTAGCGCCGGTCGGCCGGACCGGTGTGCTCGGGCGTGCATGTGTCTGCGCATGTCGCGCACCATCGACGGCGTCGACGGCAGCAGCAGCAGTTGCGGTGGCAGCAATTGTTGCACGAACGCCGCAACGTGACGCGACACGCCGCAATGTGGGCGCAAACGGCGGAGGTGACGGGATTATGGTTGTTTGTCGTAAACCCACACAAACACACACACACACACACACATGATTGGCGTGGCGGGTAATTTTTTCACACTACCGGTGAATGTGTGCAAACAATTGGGGCGGTAATTACTTTGTCTGTTGCGGATTGTTGAACGGATTTCGGTTGCGACAATGGCTGGCTGAGGTTTGGAAGTGACTTGAATATAGATTTCTGTAGACTTCGTGTTATTGTCAAACGCAAAGTCTGAAATATGATTGATTCATGGCATTTTAATAGATGACCAAGTTGAATACGCAGAATCGGCGCCCTGCCAATGTGTCCGAATGCTCTACACATGAGCATAACATAAAAGATGCAGTTAAATGCACATGCGCATGCAAAGTTAAACGTACGAAGAGACACAACCGATGTTCTCACACAAGCGATATCGAACCGTACATGTATCTTTTATAGTGCTCGCGTGCAGTCACATGGTGCGAAAATCAATTTTGCATGCTGAGCCCTGAAGTGTCCCACACAGCATTCGCCAATGTATTCCCAAACATACCATGACTATATTGTGCGGAAGTAATGTCGATGGATTCCTATGTATAAGGAGTATTATACCTACATGACTGTGCATTAAATCCCGCGGTGTTGTCGCTGTCGTCGTCATCGCGTCGCCTCACCGCAGAATCTCGCGCCAGCACACTCTCGCAGAGCTCGCACTATCGCGCCACGCATCCTTTTATGTATTTCGAATAAATCGCCCGAATATTTATAACCCCCTTAGTTCGAGCTCTTGCAACGTGTGCTCATTTGTGTGCGCCGGCTCGCAAAGAGTAGAGCCAGAGCCGAAGCTCAATATGCACACATGCTAGTGTCCGCATTATAGCGAATGCGCTCGCACGACGTCGTCGTTGTCGTCGTCAAACCCGGGGTGCGCGCAAACGACAATCTTTACACGTGCGCTGGTGCTGGATAAATCGCGTGGTGTATGGCGTGTGTCTGGACCTGGACGCATGCCGAGAGTTGAAAGTAGATTTTACACGCACATACGCGCTTGCATACCTGTGCGCATCGATTCCAGGGCGATTTGTTGGCAATCGGGTTGGCTCTATTTTTAGCTACAACAAATTTTCCATGTTCGGCTGTGTGTCCATAACTTTGAACTGGAGTGATTAAGTGCGTACACAAATGAAAGAGTATGACATTTTGAACAAATAATAAATTATATAAGGAATAACTCAAATTTGTTTGTATGTTTTATTAGCGAAATATTGTCTCAATATACGAACAGAGAGGTCTTTCTTCGGCCGAGCTTAGCCACAGGTGAGACTTTTAAAAAATATGCTTTTCTTATACGATAGAATAATGAACATTCAACAAAACTGCATCATTGGGATTTTCAAGTACATGCTGAAATCGAGATCGTTTAATTCAGTATTACGCCTATTTGATATATCTATCTTACAATTGAATTACAAATAAATTACCAGATAGATCTATCAAACATGCTCTCAACATGCACCTTGAAGCACCCTGCTGCTCATCCAAGACCCATGCTATTGTCAACAATGGTGTTGAACCATGTATTGCGTGCAAAAAGCAATCATCAGCGGCGACACAATTTGATATCCGCTCGTTTGGTCGCACTCAATTACAGGCGACGGGGGAGCACAGGGAAGATGCGTTGCTGACCCATCATCCGAATATTGACTACACGTTTTCGCTGGCCACCACCACCTCCATGAGTCCCCCACACACACACACACACACACACACACACACACACACACACACACACACACGATTCGAACATTTCACATATTGACAGCTGCGAAATCGCGCGCGTGTTTTTCTGATTGCCAGATCACATGCGATTTAATCCGGATTTGGGGTCAATGTGCGGTGTAAAATATATCCCGCCAGCCCAGCACCGCCGCCGCCGCCGTGCAACACGTTTTTCGATGCATAATTTCCAGGCGACACTCGTTTTACGGACACGGATTGGTGGTGACGATGGTGATGGTGGATCGTCGGTGTTATTATAATATCTGTGGCCCATCGTCAGATGGATTATGCTCGGGCCGCAGGGCGCCATGGCGTCGTCTTCGTCAACGTCGGATGCGATGAACATGTCTATGCGGCTGAAAATCATACCATATGCACCACAGCACCAGCAGCAGCAACACACATGCAATTTGCCTTCAAGTGCGCGTATCTCACGGTTGGATCATCGGCCCCGTGTCGGCCAGTGCGTGCACACTCACTCACATGCTATTATGACGTCGCGCGGCGTCCATGATAAGACGCTCGCGATTATGCGCCGGTCCGTGTGTGCGCGACAGTGGCGCGCCTTTTGTGTGTTATTTTGTCCGTGCACTTTATGCTCGTTTTGTGTTTAATTTTCCCCGGCGGTGCGGCCATTTTTTTCTCCGACGACTACGTCGCATGTGTGTGTGTGTGTACTCTGCCCCTGTGTGTACGCACCGTCGTCGTCAGCATCGAGCGCAGTTGCGCAGTGTGTGACGAATGGCCGTAAGTATATTTTTACTGATAATTTCAGTTTGAGTGCGTGTGTGCGTGCATCATCGTGTGTAAGTATATGCAATATGCATATTATGTGAAAGCGCGCATGCGTCGTCGCACGGTGTGTCTGGATGTGTGCACCACAAGCATGGAGTATCATAAATTCGTTCATCATGATGCAGATGTGCCATCGGATAATGGTTTTGACATTTTGATCGATATGTGTGCAGTGTGCACGTGTGAGCGTACTCGGGGAGTGTTACACTGCTGTGCTGCTGCTGCTTCACAATTCGGGGGGATTTGCGTGTACGTTTGACGACGGCGAGCGTGTGACGGCGTGCGATCGGCGGTTTGTTGTTGCGGCCGCACAACATAGTTGGCAGCATTCTCGAGCGCACAATCTGGAGTTTGGCTGCGAGTGGTATAATGCTAATAATAATAATAATAATCTCACATGTTATTATGCAGACATGCGTGTACTCGGCCGGTGCCGGTGTCTCGATGGATGCGACACAACGGCCGATAGAACGTCGGATAAGCGCGCATCCGTGCCAATCATCACAGTGTGCCACACCAACACCAGCAACACATGGACGCTTTACATTTTTGTGTCGTATTAATGCATGCGTTACTACATTGCATTATCGTTATTATTATGATTATTATTACGAGCCTTTGTCCGGCGTGCTTCGGATTCCACGTAATAACATGGTGAACATGGCGTTCTTTGGCAATGTTGCTAAATCGTTATTTTGTACTACCTTAGCTCATTAATTTATAACATTCACGAAATCGTACTTCCCTTTCGTGGTGTGGGAGAAGTAAGAGTTACACACAATTTTAATGATGTCGTATTGTTCATTCAACATCATTCATACGAACACATTTTTCAAGGTAAGTCTAACCCTTTGGTTAGGCGCGTCCAGAGAAGACCGAATTTTCGATATACGGAGGAATTGTACAACGAATAACCATGGAGGTAATTTGTTCATATGTTTTATAATGAAACGAATTTGAACACAATTTCTAAATCAAACACGAAATACGAAAATAATGTATGGAGACAAACATATTATTAGTCTCTATACTAAATTTGCTAATTTCGAGATTGGTTGATAAGCTACAACGTTTCACTTGAGTGACAGAGTAATGTGTGTATACTCAATCGAAAGATAATGAAATTGTTCACAAATCCCTTATATTATAAACTAGCTGGACCGGCAAACTTCGTCTCGCCATATATCACACAACAACATAAAAAAACTGTAGATAATTCAAACCCATTGCGCACTGTAATTCTTTGAATCTTATTATATTGCTTGTCTGTAGCAGCATTTTTGATTTTGGTGCATAAACATATTACGATGACGGTTTGCCTACTTTTGAGCACTCAACGTACTAAAGGAAAAAAACGGGAAAACTGTTTTTGGTACTACGACATCTAGATTTTGAACTCCTTTTCATACTCTTCTTGAAATTAGTTATCATGTACTGCCGATTTGAAATAACCGTTACGCGATATCAATTCTATCATTTATTTCATGACCACTTGAAAATACCACTTTTTTGAACTAATGAGTTGAAAATTACTTGGTCGGTAATCGGTTAACGGAAATTAGTAAAGTACAGTTTACAAACTATTCTTGGGCTGATCTCAACATATGAGCCAACATTCATAACATTTGGTTCACTAGTCTAAGCGTGATGATGCTTCAACGGAAATTGACGAAGATTTTTATTTATAGAGATAATGTGAATAAACTACCTTCATGGTTATTCGTTCGACAATGTCTCCATATATGAAAGACGTATACAGCCACAGGAGAGACTTTCTTCAACGATATTTTTTAATATTATGGAAGAATCTTCATCGATCAAATCTGCATTGATTGTGTGATTCTTACTTTTCATACAAAATGTGAGCACAACTTCGTGTACGTTACAAATTAATGAGCTAGACTAGTAATACTTATTCAGAAGTCTTCCATTCTTCGAGTGATTCACATAACTCTATAAGTGAATAGTTCTTCCATAGTTACTTTCACTCACCCGATACGAGTTCCCACACCGAGCACGATCACGCCAATGACGACGAACATTGTCTCTAATGTCCACAACATAAACAATGATCAGCATATGCTGCACGACACGAACGACCGGGCCGCCACTGATACCCGGAAAACCCTATCGATCCACTTGCGCCACCGAGTCGAAGCCGACGAGCTCGTCCCGAATGAATACTTAGGGCTTATCTGCGCGACTCCGATCTCAGTCGCCGTCGCCGACTCTAAGGACATCTCGCTGCACGGAGCCCTCAAACTAGATAAATCAATGTGATGTACGCACACACACACACACACACACACGACGTATCGCAGTCGAACCGCTGTCGCTGGCGGCATTCAATTAATGAGCATTCCTGCGCATTACAGCCAACGACGGAAAAAACACCGTTTGACACACGCACACACACACAGCCGCGACGCGGACAAATGTGCCGTCGTGTCGCAGGGTTTTGTTCGAGCGCATGTGCGGTGCGTGCGCATTACCCTGCGCCCGATCGCGGATCGCACGGCGACGATCGGCGTGCTCGGCCGCGCAGCGTGTGTGCAGGTAATTTCGATGTCATTTTCGTTGACGATAACACTTAATATCCACGCAAGTCGGTGCGACGCGATGCGACGCGTGCTTGTGCGATGTGTTGCTGGTGTATGTGTGTGAGTATGTGTGTTTCTCAGAGCGGCGCGATTGTCCTAACCCCCAGCGGGCGGGCGGGCGGACACGCAAGTGGTCAGCGCCATTATATTATTGAGATATCGGTAAAAGTGCATGTACGCGCAGCGCAGTACGTCTGTAACAACCGGCGCGACATCGTAAGTGGAATGCGCGATGCGCCGTGCACATGAACAAATAGAAAGAAAAACGGTCGTGCTATCGGTTACACCTGTGTCGGTGCCGGAGAGTGTTGCATAAATTAGTAAGTTTGTACAGAGTGAGGCTATTGAATCCGGGAGATATTCGATTACTATTTCCTGCACATGATGTTTTTATATAACCGAAAAGTTCTCATGAGACTCATGAATAATAAAAGTCTTGAAATTTCCGGAATTGTCGATCAATGTTCTTTCGTTTTGAATAGTAGAGTAGATGCACCTGCAATTTTCATAGAACCGATTTTCAAATACTAAAAATATTTTTGTTATTCGGACACATTTTTCGTGAGCAATCATTAAAATTATATTAACTATATCATGTCTAGTTCTTCATGTTTGTAGAAGATAGTTTTTTTTGTAGGAATGAATCGTTTTGTGCGGTTCGCGCCAAACAAAGACGGTCCCCTGGTTTCCCGGGAAAGCATGTATGAAGATTGTTATGTCGTGCACAATGTGTCCGATTGCAGGGGCATGTGTCTTGTTCAACTCAATTATCTCGATGAAAAATAACAGTACAAACAATCTGAAACCATATTCGTGTTGGGCTAGGGCATTTTCATTTCCAAACAGACATTTTATTCATGTTATGTTATACCGTGTAAAAAAACATAAAAATGTTGACGGCTTCACTTTTACAAAATCATCTGTAACTAATTTAATTTATAAGATTAATATGTAAACAAATCAAGCTTTTGAGCAAAAAGGCATCAAAATCTACCGTGTCAAAAAAATACAAAAATGTTGACGACTTCACTTTTACAAAATCATCTGTAACTAATATCATTTATAAGATTGATAAGTACAAATCGTGCTTTTGAGCAAAATGCATCAAATTCGGACTATTCCTTCTATATGTGTTATCCAATTTGTAATTAGGCGAGTGTACGATTGCTGGGGCATCGAATATTTTGCGGTCCAGCGAACATATTCACAATAAACAACGGGTTGATGATACAAGTCATAGGTTCAGATTTCCCATTCATACTCCTCTAGTATTTGAAGAGTAGCATGGCTTCACAATCGTTTTCGGGTTTTAATATGCATTTAACATTATGTTCTTTCTTTGGATCATCGTGTGGAGATATCCCAACAATTGCACAAACTCTAATATTGTGCCCAGGACCTTCATTCACGAGGGAAGCACTCAATCGCCTGTATCCACTCAGAAGACACAAACATATTCATAGTCCTCATTTGTTCGTTTGCGCAATGCAATTACTAGCTATTCCTAATTTGTTCCGCAATTATGCGCCCCACCCCGTAGACTGGAGTGCTCGTCATGGATGTGGTTGATTTGTTTGTTGTAAACCACACACAAACACTAACCATTCATATCGGTAAGTCTACGTCTGTATGACAGGACGTCAGGACGGAACTGTTCATTTTCAGACAATTTATGTGCGCTTGCACGCACGCACACAAGAACGACTGTATCCAGCAACTGTGCGTTGCGATTGAGGTCGTCGTCGTCGTCGCCGATGCAGCCGGAAATCAACCGAAACCCAGTAAGTGTTGCTGGCATTCATATGTGTCAGACGGACGCACAGAGCTCCGTTTGAATAGCCAATAAACATGACCTGAAATGAGGCATTGTCGCGCAAGTTACCAACGTGCCCGCTACACTGAGCGACAAACACACGCACGTACGCGCTTGAGCATTCATTCGGCCATGTTTTACACGCCAAGTACAAACATGACAATAATGTCACTTCAATGCCTCCAACGCACTCTCACCGCTCCGACAGCTTTATGAGGCATTGTCCGTCCGTCCGTCCGTCCGTCCGACCGGTGATCGTGTGCCCAACTGGTCGTATGCTGGTGTGAATCAGAGGGCGATCGAGCGTTCGCGTTGTCGTGATTGTAATTGTGTGTCGGATGCGAAACGTAACGGAGCATCGCTCGAAACGGCCGTGTGTCGCTCATCGAACTCGCTGGCTTGCTGGGCTGGGCACACGGGGGTGCAACAATGCGAAATTATGCCGCAGTGCATAAAGTATGTAAATTATGCTTTAATTGTGTGTGCGTGTGTGCGTTCGCTGTACGTGCGTGGTTGCAGTCGTTTGCTGGCGGTTTCGGTGGTGAGTTCGTTTGCAGTTTGCACAACGCTCAGTTGGTTGACAGCGAAGCCAGACTCTGCGGACCGTTCCATGTTCTTATGCTAAGTGTGTGTATGGTGTGTGTTGTTGCGCTTGGTGAGAGTGTGGTCGAATGTAAAACGTCTCTTACAACGTATGCGTAATAAATAATCGTGTAAAATTGCTATGGAATAAAATAAATTGCAAGCACAGTCATATATATCCGCGAATGCAAGCGCGTGCGACAGTATTTTTCCTTACTTGATTACTCGGATCGTAAGCTGCACCGCTGCTGTCACGCATCATGTGCCACACAGCTGTCTTTACGATTTTATATGCTGGGAACAAAAAATCACCACGTTGCGTGGCCAACTGTCGCATAAGCCAGAGCCTTAAACATTTGAACTGCATCATGATCATGATATACTAATAATGAAATCTAAATGCATAAAACCCAATGACTTCGATCACGATAATATTTTTCCATTTGATCGACGCGATTACTGTAGATAATAATCAATATATTAAAAATCGCGAATCGTAAAACCTCTGGTTGTCATAAATGAGTTTAATTTGCTGAGATAATATCTGATGTGAACTAACTTCGTCGAACGGTTTTATGTTAATACCGATTTTGTTTCGTATTAAATAACTTCTACAAACATTAATTTAATAACGATCCGTTCTATTTTACTCTATGTTCTATCCGCAAGATGTAATCGCTGCCAGAACAGCTTCATAGTGTGTATTCAGTTATATTCGGATAAGGTAATATGAGCAACAACATCAACATTATTCTCGTCGAATCTCCGATTTAGGCAGCACGCATCCTGAGAATGACCTGGAAATTAATATAACCCATAAACCGCCACACGACATGCACATAAATTTCACCGGAACAATCTTATGCCAGACGTGCGACTGGCTTTTATAACCATCGTTCTGCACAGTTCGACAGGCCGATCGACCGAGCGACCGACCGACCGACCGACACAACGAACGCCGTTCGGCGCGTCGTGACGCCGCCAACGCCGCAGTGCCAAACGAGCACATTCGCACACACACAGTCGCAGTCGCAAACCCTCGCGCCGCATGCCGCCGTCGCCGACGCCAACAACTGCCGCGCATACGCGATGCTATATTGGCTCGTTAAAGTTAGTGAGTCTATTAAAATGAAGAAATTAAAAATATTTGGAAGGTGCGTGCGTACGATGTTTGGTCACTTCCGTCGTTGTCGTCGTCTTCGTCGGTCGTCGATGTCGGAGATGATGGGCAGCGGCACGCTGTGCAGCTGAAGGCCTTTTTACGGCGCATATAATTACGTGCGCCGGTGACGGAATGAAGATGAGTAAATATAATTGACTCGAAACGCATATTCAAACTACTGGTTGAACAGACCCACATACCCGCACACCGGGTGCTGCGGTTGGGTACCGAAAAGCTGCCGTTCGTTCGTTGCTGTTGAACTCGCTTCTCGCTCTACGGGTGCGAACGCAACGGTCGCCGGAACGGTCGGTGGTGTAGGGTAGATGGTATTCCAGTCGGACTTTTTTTGTAGACAAAATTACGAAGGCTTATGTTGGGCCTGAAATTTATATTCGAATAAAACACGAATATTATTTTAGCTGGAATAATTGAATGTGGAATAGTTAGATCTTTTTTTAAAGCAAAATTTCCACTTATCGCTATTTCCAATGTAATTGTTAATTGTTAAGACACCGAATAGTGCTTTCGAGTATATGACATACAAAACATAGATACACCCAGTTACACCCATCAAGAGGCGTTGGGTACAGATCAAAAAGCTTCGGTCAAGGTCAACCATTTATCCCTGTCCTGTCCCTGTCCCGCTCCGAGTTCGCGCCAGAGCTAATCCATTTTCCTTGCCTCAGCTATGGCACGTCATACTCGGTCGGCATATTCTTCGGCTGCCCTGTGGCTCCCAATTCAAAGCATAGCGCGCAATGTTATTCCAGCCACGTCGAAAAATATGGCCGATCCACCTCTATTTGTGTTTTCTTATGAGGTTTACTATCGAAGAGATACCCGCTAATCTATGCACTTGGTCGTTTGTGATCCTATCATACTAACGTACTTCAGTATACGTCGGAGGCTGCGGCACTCCTGCAGACGAGATGATGTTTGTCACCATCCAGGTCTCACTGCCGTACAACAGGACCGCAAGGACGTTTGAAACATAGATCCGAAGCTTCAGTTTCTGCGAGAGTTCTGTGGATCGCCAAATGTCAGCCAGACTGCAAATGTTCCTCGAGCTTTGGCGATCCGTGCCGTCACGTCTACTTCAGCTCCGCCATCATTCGTTATAATACTGCTTAGGTAACAGAAACGATCTACTTCCTAGATTTCTTCCCAACCGATCTTCGCCGATCTGCTTCTGGTTTCGTTGACATATGACTAAATCGCTATTATTAACTCATGTACCATAATGCATCGGATTCAGACAGTTTTATCAGTATATTCAAAACGAATTTGAAAATAAGCGACCGACTGGTATCTACTCTAGTGATGTGCGTTTGATAGTTGAACAGGGCAGATGACGCTGGAAATGGCATTCGCTGCGTGTGTGCACACACACACACATGAGTACGATCGACCGGTGTGTTGCTGTGTGCGTGCGTGTGTGATGAATGTGCGCCTCCCGCTTCTAGTCTCCCAGAATTCAAATCGAAACATTTATAATAAACGCTGCCGCGCACAGTCGAGCCATAGCCGCCACGCAAGCATTCAAGCCAAACCGTTACACGTGTGTTCGCGTGCGCGTTTTAGTGTGTGTCAGTGTCTACTCGCTAGTCATGGCGCAACACGCACACGCACAGCGTCATGGAGCTCTCTGGCACTGGTACGCTCGGATTGAAGATGCGCGACGCGCTCACCGAATATTACAATAATATATCGTATTAAATATAATTGATTAATCCGATCGAAACGTATATGTACCTAAACGTGCGCTTGTCTCGGACGGACACGCGCCTAGAGCGACAGAGAGATACCGCTGACCGCACAAGCGCACCCATTCGATGCGTAATGCCGTTTAAATGTAGTTTGATATATGGTCAAATCAACTCAATTTCACAAATCGCTATCGATGCACACCAACACACACACGCGGAGACTAGAAAAAGAGAAGCCCCACCACATAAAGTCTTTCGCGTTGGGATCATGAATGTGTGTGTTACGGCGAGCGGCGGCGTGTTACTGAATGTTGATTCGAATTGATGAAATCGGATACTGCAACCGTCTGCGCCAGTGCAAACGAATTACGATTCAACTGCGATGAAGTGAGTGATCGTCAGCGGAGCGTTACCAACGCTTAACAGACACGACGGACAGGCACAGTTTAACTGACACACACACGCGGCTCAGCAGAGAACCGGTTGTAGCACACACACAGTCACAGTCTGGACAGTCGCAATAACGAAGTCGGTTGGTTATTATCGAATCAATCGGACTGAAGGAATTGCGCCCGTGTGTGTGTGTGCCATATTGATACGCGAGCTGTCCGGTTCGTTAGTCAACCGAAGTCGCCGTTGTGGGCATTAATTAGGGGCGCAATTGTCACAACACTGTCCCGGACGGCCGGTCGAGCGGAAGTGATCATCCCGTTTGAAATATGGTCCGATAAATTGAGGGCTCGTCGTAACGAACGCACGCACGCAATGCGGAGGCCCGCCCGTTGAATTCCGGGTGCATCGAATATGTCATTGCATTGGCTTATGTGCATAACTTGTGGACTTTGTGTGCGCGCTGGTTAAGCAGGAGGCGTTATATTCGTCCAGATTCTGGTCGGTAGCCGCATTTTGTGATTGTTCGAATAGCAACTCATAGAGACTATTCCAACTGGGTCTGACCGAATCAATCCCAAGACCGACCAGAGAACTTGCCTACGAATGTGTACCCGTTGGTTTTACCTGTATTTCTGCATCGATCTGCGCACATGTTCATTAGTACATGTGGTGCGTAATATTTCGCCGACGAAATGATACCAACACATTTATTGCATCGCACTCGCAAACACTCTGCACGACTCAGGCTCAGTGGCGTCTTAACCTACCGATTAGATCCTGTGTGAAACAGTGTCGTGTCTTGTCCCCATTCTTCTACGTTATCGTATTGGATTACGTCATGCGTTCGGCCGACCAACAAACTAGGTTTGAGCTGGCGTATCCTTGGCGGTTCACTTAGTGACCGGTTGGCGGTTCACTTAGTCACCGGTTTTCCGAATTGCAGAGTAAGCTCAGCACAGTGGTAGATTTTGCCAAATGTGCTGGCCATAAAATAAACGTGGCGAAGACGAAAGTCATATGCCTTACTGCCAGTGGGCCAGGATCATCCACGACAGCAGCAATTCGGCTCAAAATCTGTGAGGAAGAAATCGAGGATGTGGATCGTTCATGCTACCTGGACAGTATATTAACAAAATATGGCGGTGCTCTAGTGGACGAGATGTTGAGGATCGTCAAGGTCAGAGGAGCGTTTGCAAATTATATCGCCCACCGCTAATATTTGGCGGTCTACCGAATAGTCACGAAAGCTAAAAAATCCAGGTTTTCGCCAACCGCTGCCTGCGCCGAATATTGTACATTCGGTGGTACGACAGAATCTCTCTCTCTCTCGAAGTTGCAAGATTAGCGGGTATCCCTTCTATGAAAACTTCAATTAAAAGCGCAAGTGGGGATGGGTCGACCATACTTTCCGACGCGCCAGCAACAGCATCGCTCGTCAAGCCTTCTACTGAAGACTGGGTGGTATTCGGAGGGCCCAAGATCAACGTCATCGCGGAAGTCAAGGTAACTCATGAACATGAACCCAATTCGCAACCTTACGACGCCCCTGGCCCCGCTCTCAGTACGCGGATCACAGCACTTGCGGCCGCTCAGCAGCAAGCGGCGTGCCGGCGTGCTGTGCAAATAAAACGAAAATAAACAGGAATACTAAAGGGCTCACACGTCGAGACGTGTGTGTGAGAGTGTGCTCGTGTCTGCGTATGCGTTTGCATGTGCTCGTGTGAGCACGCGAGTGTGAAACCAAATCGCAATTCAAATTTTTATTCCATCGTAAATTATCGGAATATATATGTAGGTATCGTATGTACAGACTTCCTGCGCACGGAGCATAGCAGGCATTTTAGGCGCACTGTGCTTGTCTGTGCGTGTGTGTGTGCTCACGCATGGTCCGCGTGATACGGACGCGCCGCCGCAGTCTCTGTGTCTGTCTCGGCGAGTGCATGAATATATTTCGCTCGCGAGCAAAATAAACCGCAGCACACTTGGTGAAGTGCGCGTTCAAGCGCGTTCTGCGCGCGTATACTACGACTGGTGTGCCTGGTGAAACCAAACCACGCGCGAATATCGCAGGCAAAATACCTTAATACCTGGGCGTACGACACATACACAGACTCACGAACACTCTCGCAAGTAATTGTACAAACGAGCATACTACCCTAGCTCATTAATTTTAAACGAACTCGAAATCGTGCTTCTTTCATGATTTTTAATTTTTAGGAAAAGTGAGAGACACAATGATTCAGTTTTGCTCAATGTATATATGTTTTTATAATATTCCAAATATCTTTAATAATATCTTATGGTGTCCTTAAAAAGGCCGCTCCGTTCATATATGGCGAAATTGTCGATCGAATAATGACGAAGGAAATTGTTCTAGTTATTATTTATCCTTCGATAGAGTTCACCTAAACCTCATATAACACGGTGTTTCAGAACCTGCTTTTTAGAACACGGTCCTATAAAAGTCCCCGCCACACATCTTCAGCACGTGCCCACGTCAATATAACTCACAATGTCCCCGATGCGAAACTATTGAAGAGATTAATGATCTTTACATAGAAGAAAAATAATACAGTACATTTATTATGTGTGTGTGTGTGTTCGTGTATCTATGTGCACTACTTACACGACGGTTTGGCGCTCTATCTTGATGGTGTGCGGAAAACAAACCCGTCCCGTGTATGTGCGAGCTGTTATAGCCGCACAACATAAAGAAATCTAAGAAGGGCGCGTGATTGAATCGTGTGAAAGTGTACGTGTAAAACATCGAATTTTCGAGTAAGCGTCATCGCGTGCAAAGATGTGCTTTGAAAACCCAAGCTTCTGATTTGAATTCAAATCGATGACACATTGTATAGAGATAATACCGTTTTCTAGTTCCAACAGTATTGACCGTGTTGGTCAATACATTCATAACACGGTATTATCTCCAATTTTTCATCGTTCGCTCCAGTACAGTCTGAGTGGCGTATGGATAGAGTGGTTGCCTCAGGATCGAAAGGTCTTTCGAATCCCCGGTATGGGTGCGGGTTTTTTTCTAACGATGATCCAAAGAAGGATATTAAATGTTGTCTGGACAACCCGAATCGGTTGTGGAGCCCTGCTACTCTTCACTCTTCATATACAATGTTTTATGTTTTAAATTAATGTGCTAAGGTAGTGCATACAGACGCGGGCGACTCGTCATTCGGTGTTAGCCACAACAACGCGACAACCGCGTGTCCTGTCGTGTATGCATGCGTGTCGGTGCGTGTTGTATGCAAGTCTGCGCACTCTGTATGACGCGTGTCCGACACTCTCCTCAACAACAGGCGTTAGTGTGTGTGTGTGTGAGCCGCATGCCGTTGGACGGCTTGGATTAAACACGCGTGTACCAATCCGGCAATAATGTCTCTTCTGCTGCTGCTGCTGCTCGTCGGCTTCGATGTGTCGCAACGTTGTCAAATCGCGTCGCGCTCTGTTGTTGATGTGTCGCACATCTCGACGTCGTTGCGTTGCGTCGACAGTGCGTACATAATTTTAAGGATTACCACCGCGCAACACTTGCATCCGCACACACAAACATGGCATTCCCATGTCTTGTCCACGTTACGTTTTATACGCATTTTGTCACTTTACACACACGCACCACGCATCAGCCGCGTCTCTGGCGTTCAGAAACGGTCATGAGCGCCGAGCGCCGAGCGAGATCGGGCCCGGCCCCAAATCATCCACTATATCGACGGGCTCATCTTGCGCTCGCGCGCTGCTTGCGTTTTTCATATACACACACATTTCATACAAATACTATAGCACACAAACCCGATTGCGCGGACATGCGCGAACTCCAAGCAACGACGACGACGACGACGAGACATTGATACGACCAACACCAAAATTAACATTAACACACACACGCGCTCACAAATGAACAAAACGTCACACCTGAATGTGAATGTACGCGCGTTTACGACACGACGATGGCACGCAAGCATACACACACATACACACATGTCCGTTTTATTTACACTCGCATTCACACATGCGCATGTCCAACGAACGAGCCAGCAGCAAGTGGGTACAACATTCAATTTAGTGGACAGCACGCGTGTGTGAGGTCGACGCGTGAACATGATGTATGGTTTATAGTGAGTTTACAATATTGGTTTGTCACGGCGGACACTTCTTCATCGCGTTCATTTGGTATATTCAAATCACAACGCGAGCCTAGTAGAAACACGCACATTTGCATATTTTATGGTGTGTCTTAATACGCATCGATGAATTTTAATCAGCAGATTGAACTCGATGGCGCACTAAAAACTATGAGCAACGCGCACAAGCATCATGCATGATAAGGTGGATTGCCTATTTGCGTATGGACGTGAGCTGACTGCAGTCAAAATCGTAATATAAAATTGCAAGTGATCAATTATGAAATGCGCACATTTCAAATGAATCAAATGAATAAATAGAGTTGCTCAGGCGCTCAAATGCCTACATTACAATATGTAGGATCCGGTGTCTCTTTGAACAATGAATAATTATGTTATGCTCGCTGTTTGTTTATTTTCCATATGAAATTGGAAATTGGGTGATACTCCCTATCATTTTGCTCTATCGTGATTGATATGTTTTTCTTCATTTTAGAGTCTGTCACTTGGTTTTAAAAATTCCGAACCCACAAACGTTCATATACGTTCAGCTCGCAGAGCCCTAGGCTGCTGATTTGATCATGTGTCGCATCATATGGTTGATCTTGCGAGCAGTCGCACATACACACATTCAACATATGCGTGTGCATATGGCTGAGCGCCGCAAACGATGCGCGGCACGAGACCACCCAATTGTATTATAATTTGCGGTTAATATATGTGCATATGATTGGTGTTGGAAAGCTCGCCTGGCCGCATCGATGACTGCGTGAGCTCTTGTCCGCGTACGTGCGTGCGTGTGTGTGTGTGTGTTTAAGTCAGCGCGACACACACACACACACTTAGGTGTCGTTGTCTAGCCGACACCCGAGGTGTCTCCGTGATTGTGTACACAACTTGTGTGATTATAATTCCCTATACTTTCCTGCGCCAAGCGCACCGTAATCGCATTCGATGCACACACACGCACATACGCACGTGTGGAAATTATGATAATATCATCAATACGTTAAGTATCCGCTGGCGCGCGCGCACACAAACACACACACACACTTTCCTCGATATATTATTATCAGTGTATTGTGTATGGGACCGTGCGCACCGCATTTTAATTTGTCATATTTCCGTAAGATTTATGTGCATAGCAATAAACCATTCAACGGTATAGACCACCATAGAGCACTGTGCAGCCCCCCAGCAGAACCTCCACCGCCGCCACATGGCGTGATCCCAAGCACTTGGGTGATTTGACTAACCGCGCATAAAACCAAGTCGGCCGCACATCGTTCCCATTGTTGTGTGCATGTGTGTGTGTATGTTGAGTTGTTACGGGGCGCAGCGCTCGCGATGTGCTGGTGATACGATTTCGCTAAATTTCTCCACGTCCACACGCTGCCGGTCCCGAACGCAGGAGGCAGAGCTAAAAGTGCACATTAACCAGATGGATGTGTACTAGAGTATGTGTCATGAAACTAAACGCTAAACGGCATACCAGTGCGCAGGATCAATACTAGATATTTATTTTACGAGTGTGTGTGTGTGTGCCGTGCTCAAACGATGCCCGATGCTCAGATGCGGGCGGCGGGCGGGCGGCGTGCGGACGCCGTGTCATGACATCCGGCAATAACATCGACGATGTTCGACTGTCTGTCTGCGCGCGCGTGTATGCCAGAGCCCACGTTTGCGTGTTCGCAAAGAAATCTCGACCGGCACAATTTCACACACACACACACACACATTTTACGATATCTCCACGCCGAGTGCGCGCGCCCGCCGCTTGCACATTCGAGTGCATCGCGCGTCACGCGCGCGCTCACTGATTTCGAAAGTCACAAACGCCGCGTGCGGTATAGCCATAATAAACTTTTTATGTGTACCGCGCGTCGCCACGTCACATCGCCGTCGTCCAGGTCGCGCTGCGCCGTTTCGCCGTCGGTTGTCGCGCGCGCGCGCGCGCGAACTATGTTCCCCACCACCCGTGCTCGTGCCCCAATCGCGCTCCTCGCGATCGTCGTCGTCGACCAGGCGGGAGTCGCGTTGGGCCCCGTTCGGGCTGCACGCACTCGCGCACATTAGGCACGATTTGTAGAATTGCATTTGTAACAAATGTGTGCGCGCGCACGCAAGCGCGCGCATATCATGCACACACACGAAATTTTTGGCAGTCCGCCCGCTCGGCCGTTCATCGACCGCGAACGCGCGCGTCAACGTGCGTGGTGGTGGCGTGTGTGGAGATCATATTCAAATAATATTCGGGGTTCCTGTGCCGGCCGGCCAGCCAGCCAGCGGTGCCTGCTGTTGTGCGCCTGCGCCTGAGTGCGGATCATTCATCACTCGTTAACCCGTTGTGAATTGGCCGTGCGCAGCGCGAACATATGTTACGCGTCGGAATTCTTTCTGCCGGGCCGGCCGGTTCTTGAGCGCAAAGATTCGGTGTGTTTGCGTGGAGTTGCTTGGTGGCGGTTTGAAGTGTGCCCGCGCACAATGCACTCGGAAACCATGCGCAGCAGCCGCTGCGCCAAACAATTTGCTGCGGCTACTTTTATTGATTTATACATTCGCGCAACGGTGCGTATGCCGCGTGTATGAGTTTAAATATGTGTGTGAGTGTCTGTCTGTTTGTGCAGCGTACGTTTGAGCATGCGGTCGACTGCGTCCGTTTGCCGGAGTGTGTGTGTGTGTGTGTATGAGAGAGCAGCACACGTTGTGTGGATTCATGCGGCCGTTTGTGTGCGGATCGCAGTGTCTGTGTGTGCACATTAATTTGCTTGATACTGGACGCCGGCGTGTGGTTGGCGTGCAATTCTTTTATTACAAACATATATTTTAGATGTGTAGAGTGACTGGAGGTGAGGTGCGATTGGCTATTATATTGTGCATGTTTTCAAATCATATTCGAATTCTTTTTCAATGTTTTCGATTATTGTTAAACTACATCTTCAATAATACCTATTTTTGATATTTTTGTTTAGCTGTGAATCGATTATACAGAGGAGAACTCACGCCTCTACTCACTCTAATACACACACACCGCATGATGATGAAGATGAACAAACACACATAAGACGCTATACGTTTATGCATATTCCATCTCTTGCTGCTGCAACTTTTTCGGTATTTTTTGCCTGGATGAGTTTTGATTTGTGTGCGCTCGGTGCGCATCGATCCGTTTTGCAAGTATGCACTATATACTGTATACACTCTCACTCTGATATACACAACTCGTTTGCTCGTGTGTGCGTGTGTGCTTATATAAATGGGCCCACCGCACAAAACTCCTACACGCGCGCGCACACGAGTTTGCACCGCGCAAACGCGCGTGCGCTTTGCATGTGTCCGATAATAATCAGCGACTGGAATCGCTCGAATGCATTATGTTCGCACGCACCACGCATCACGCGCACCCGTTCTAATTGTGCGTGTGTGTGTGTGTGTCTGCGATGTCTTGCATGCGCACCGGAGCGGCAGGCACTCGGGCGGTATGTGGTGGCGTATTTCATGTTGTGCACAGTGTTTAATTTATGATGTTTTTGTTGGAGTCGGCATCAATATTTTGACGCGATTACGCGCTTGAGGAATCGATGCGCAACTTAAGACAAGTCACAAGCATGTCGTTCGCAAATTTGCTCAAGTAATAATAATATATCGTGTTCCTAATAATAATAAAATAATTTATTTGACAAATTAGAACTGTTTAAGGTAGATTTTGCAATGCACACGGGCGCCTTGTCAATTCGAAGTACCTGTTATTGATTTTCTTCAGGTTCGTGCCAACTAGCTGCTCGGCAGGAGTCATCCTCGTCGCGCTAGGCTCCAAAACAAGTACTCATCCCGATCCAGCTGAAGTCACCTGTGTGAAACTGAGCGAATAGATGCCGCACGATGCCGCGCACAAAATCCTTTGTGTGACTCACAGATTCACACACACGGAATGGGAGAGAAAGAGCGCGCGATTATTTTCATGCGAGTGAATGAATCGAAATGCGATTGCATTTGGGTTTGGGAATCGTCGTCGTTGCAACGCAGAAGCCATGATGTGCATGCGCCACACGACGGTATTATGAACGTGTCCCAAACACATTTACTTGTGTTTATCATGTTGCCGAGCGCGCTACGAATCCCCGCTGCGCTCGCGGTCGCATCCCAAGCAGCGGTCGATCGGCCGAACCTCGATCGGAATGGACCCCGTCCGAGTGATACACGCACGCACGCACACACTCACACACTCACACATACCGGGTAATGTTGCGTGCACCCAGAAATAGAATACGAAATTAAAGCACTCTCGTGTATATGTATATGCATGTTGTGACGCCATGCGGACGGCATTGGAATGCCAAATGTCACATATGATTCATCATTATGTGGACCGCTGAGTCGCTAGTCGTTGGCCGCTGTCTGGTCCCAGCAACAGTCGAAGTTCGACCAAACTGGGGGCTATGATGTCTAAGTAATCATACCGAACATTCCCGCGCACCGATGGAATGGTAGGCACGCAGTGCACAGAACGACAGACGGCGCGTTGTGCTCCTGTGTTGTTGCAGAGGTTCACCCGGTTTACGCTGTGGCTGCTGTGTTCACTGTGACTAATCGATTTACGAATCGAATCAAGCTACAGAAACCCTTTTATACTATTTCCGATCGCCGACGTCGATCAGCTTTAAACATATAATGTTTATTATTTTCCTGGGAGAAGCTATTTTGCTTTTTCATCATCTGTATAAACGTAACGACTGTCAATTCTCCGGATTGTATGCTCAATATGCACAATTTAATACATCTTCTTTCGAAAGCTCATGGTGTCTAGTTTGTCTGGCCTGATTTAGGGTCGTGTCATCATAGTAGTTCTTCTACGATTGATTGTTATAATGGTAATAAGATGACCATGTGTGCCCACCGAATTGTCCATAACTCCTGCCAATGGAGCGATATTGACCTCTAGTGAAAATACAAATGAAGTCGACAAGTTCTAAAAGCCAACAATATCAAAGATTTTGAAAAACAATGGATTGCTATCGCGAGAAAGATGTAATACATATAACTAATGGAAGGTTCTCTGGCTCGATACCTTTGTCAAAATCATCAATAGTGTGGGCAACCCTACCATATTATATTACTCACTACTGATTGTACTCGCCTGAGCTGCTTACCATAATACATTCTATCAACACGTGTTCCTATTCTATCTGGTGCTACAAACAAATCATATACATATAGCCATCCGACAAGGCTACAACACTGGCGACGAGAATTGTGGCTCCTTATCACTAAATAACACAGAACATGAAAAATACTGTTTATTTTCATGATTCCAAATTATTTTCTCATGCTATTACACTACCCGACAAATTTCGACTTTTGGTGAGATACTCGCTTCAAACATAAAATTTCTTATGCGAATTGTGCTCCTAAATACGAAAATCATAATAATTTTTTTGTAAATGGATTAGTATTTTTGTTGCGATTTTTCAAGTTTTCTTTGTAATTGTTATGAATAATAGGCAATATTTCGGGTTGGGTCGAAAACACAAAACTGCATCATATACCAAAAGAAA
>JANTBZ010064636.1:0-22572 GCA_024741255.1 Exechia fusca | reverse complement strand
CCCCGACTATCCCCTTGAGAGAGGATGTTTCCAATAAGCATTGGGCGAAACGGGCATTTCGATATTTCTTTATCTCGAAAGTTCTTGTCACTGTTGATGGAAGTCTTTTACTGTGCACATTCACCAAACTTTATAAGGTTGAACTTTGCACAGTCAAGTTTCTTTTCGAGAAAGGTGGAAAAAAAGGGTATAAAAACTATAATTCCTCATTGATATTTAGAAAATAAAAATTTGAAAAACTTCGAAACAAAGACTAGGCAATTCTTACTTGTCTTGGTATATTTTAATTAGGTGTGAATATTTTGCGTAGAGATGATGATGATGGTATGTTCACATAGGCTGATTTGCATGATGAATTAGAGATTTCCACGTCTGCAAATTTGATTTACCTAACGACCTGTTTTGCCTTTTTTTTAAAATAAAAGTTGAACATTAATATGAAGTTTGATGAAAAAATACTACTAGAAAAATAATGCGCTATCATTTGATAAGATAATTTTATGAGTTCCACGATTGTCAAGAGAAGAGAGCTGTCTAAAAGACCAATTACGAAAAAAGGTGTACCAGATTGTAATCCATATGTCAAAAATAAACTCCCTGTACAAAGTAGCGAAACCAGTAAAAACGAAAACGTTTCGCATAATCGTGATTAAAATGTAGTGTAGGATGAACAGAAAAAAACAAATGTTTTCCCCTTAACTTTCGTTCCCTGGTAATAACGATTAGTGACAGGACGGAATTTCTCTTTAGGTTCCAGGGAACCTTCCATCCAGGAAAGGTCCAAGACATTAACCGCCAATACAAAATCATTCAACTTTTTGTTCAACATCTGATCTCATAGTTTCAGATAGTTTAGAC
The DNA here is from genome assembly GCA_024741255.1 of Exechia fusca. Taxonomy (NCBI): domain Eukaryota; kingdom Metazoa; phylum Arthropoda; class Insecta; order Diptera; family Mycetophilidae; genus Exechia; species Exechia fusca. The sequence goes on along the minus strand of JANTBZ010064636.1, from coordinate 21,714 downwards.
ACCATGAACAAATTTTGCGGAATGATCCCGATCTCCAATTCAAAATTTGAATTAGCAACATCTACCCTCTCAGTACCACTAACTCACCCATACGGCAAACACACCGGTCCCACCGCCACATTGTACACGATCGCCTGCGCGGTCTGCACCAGCGCAATGTCATTAAAGTCCCCGCCATTATATCCGGGATGCCGGTTGAACCAGTTCAGGTTGTACAGCTTCGCGTACGGCGTGTCCCAGCCCACATTGTAGTCGTGCTCGCCGACCAGCAGCCGCACCTGCTGCGGCGTGCGTCCGCTCAGGCAGTGCGCCGCCGTCACCGCATTCCACTGGCTGACAATTGTCGCCCCGCAGAAGACGGAGGCGCTGCCGCCCTGCACCAGGCCGGCCATCATCGGGAACTCGTTGACCAGCGTCGGCGTGCCGCCGACGATGCGCGAGCGCTTGCGGCGGCCGCACTGCGTGACCGCCTGGCCGTGGAGAACGGCGAGCAGGGCCAGGAGACCTGTGTGGACGGAAGCCAATTTTGACAGTTGGTAAGCAAAAGGAGACATGTAGTTTTTTGCCTATTCCATGGACTGAAGTGCTTCTTGCGTACGAGTTGAAGTTACTATTCAAGTGAAATAAACGGACGTGAATATTCGTTTTATCAACTAGATTTTCTAAACGCATTTGGCATATTCAAATGAATGTTTGGATTTTCCATCACCATAGCATTATATTGATGAACAGTTGAAAAGTTCACATAGATTCGGGTTATTCAGCCGTAATCACGCGAGAGATTTTACCTTGTCCATGTAAAACAGTATAGTCAAGTGTTTTTAGTTTTTACTAGACTATTCTAAAAGATATCACAGTTATAACAGTCTAGGTTACATAAAAATCGTGCAAGACGATTTTTAGTCGATTGTAGGATCTTGCACAATTCAGCAAGAATTGTATTGAGCTCATACTCTACAGGGTAACCAGAAAAAAACCCGGACAAACGTTTTGTAGCGTAACTTCTTCAGTTAAACGAATAATAACAACGTTCAAAATGTTAAACTTAAATTCAATCATAGGTTTTTCAAATATATAGTCGGTTTCTTAGTAGCTTGCTTGAGTTGCGTCGTACAGTTCAAAACGCTACGCGAAGATTTGTGCGTTTCGGCACATCTATTTTTTCGATAAACGACACTCTCCAGTCGCAACGATTGGTTCAAGGCCTCCAACATTTGGTGAGTCTTTGACCGTCAAATCGACCTCAAATTGTAATCAATCGGATTCAGATCGGCCGAGTAAGGCGCCAAACAGCAGACGACAAAAATCATGAAAAACGTTTATTTTCCATGCCTTTTTAAATTTGGCCTCGTTGGCATGCGCTGAGATATGTTGGAATGTCTAGAGTGCGTCACCATAGTGCTGTTGGAAGCATAATACCCTGAAAAAATCTGATCGATACTTCTTGGTTGAATTCGAGACCATTTTCCACGAAAACAATGCATTTTTGACGTTGGCGCTAATTCGAGCCCTAACTGTGACGGACTGCGGGATTTGACAATTGTCAACGACTTTGCTCGTCTTCGAATGCAATACACTCGAAGCAGCGGCGCAGACGTATTTTTTTCTTTTATGGAGGCCTTAGTCGATTGTTTTCAAAAGTGAGGAGCTGTACCTTTGATGGTTTGTCAGCCTTGATTATATGTTCACAAAATTCGATAGTCCGCCCGATTTCGGTTCCTTCCAATCTTACGAGCGATCTAAAATGTTCGTTTTTTACACTGAAAAACACTGAAACAGTTTCAAAATAGCACTTATTTTTTTTTCTTCTAACTGGGATTGGACAATACAAAAAAGGCAAAACAAATGTGCTGCGATAAGTAACCACCATGGCAGACTGCCCCAAATGTTGTCCGGGTTATTTCTGGTCACCCTGTATAGTCACCCAAATGCTCAATTATTATTTCATACTTTATAGGTATGATAATTTCGTTGCACTCAAAATACATTTGTATATCACTTCATGTAAAAATAATGCCATTGGATATAAAAAAAAAACCATGAATACGTGTTGATTCACTCATTCAAACGAAGAAAAGTAACTATCAACTTCGTTAATGTAATTGCTGAAAATACACATCTAGATCATCAGATCTTAAGTGGCTTTGAACAATCATACACATTTTAGGTTGTATGAAATAAATGTGTTTAATATTATTTCGCATACCATTTCCATATTCGCCGCCAATATCACTTCCGTTCACCACCCATTGTCACGTCACACGCTCGATCATTCATCCCGTTTCGTAATTCTCGTTGGTAACAGGCCTCACCTTTCTAGGACAACCGGCGACGGCTCAGCCGACGTCACAACAAGCATAACCAAACGACGACGACCACTGGCACCGGACAACGGCAGCCCAGCGCAGCCAACAGCAACCAACTAGAGTCTAAACGAAAAAACGACGCCGTGGCGCCGACGCCATCGAATTTGTCCTGTAAGTGTGTGTTCATTCCGCCGGCGGATGGCCGTTCGATGTGGCCAGCAGACGGTTCGACGGATGATGTGCACGATCATAATTTAGGGTAAGTGCCGAGCGGTTATTAATTGCGTTCTCTGTCTTTCGTTTCCATTATGTCGATTGTTCAGCAATGCTGATGGTGAAGAGTTCAAGACGTCCACGTCAACGTCGGCGTTCAAAGCGATCGCATTCGTTATCTCTGTTCAGTCCGTCGGTTGGCACGAAAAACAGCTCGACTCGCAAGAAGTCCAGCAAACCAGCTCGCCGATTCTCCGATGAGCCGGCGGACGAAATTTCGCTCCAGAATCCGAGTGCAGAGTTCTTCGCACGTCAGCAAACTATACGAAATGCGCCCATCATAGCAGATGATGAGTCGCCAGACAAGAGTATTCAATCGAATGCTTCGCTGCCGGCATTGAAACAGGGCTACTTGGAGTTGACCACCGAGCATTTAGATTCCGATGTTGACGATATCGACTACGAGTACGACTACGATCACGATCAAGATCAAGATCACGATCACGATCAAATCGCAAACCATGCTGCGAACTCAACCACCGCTGAGGCAACCACGACAGTCAGCAGCATTCTGGCATCATCATCCTCATCGGCGGACGCCAGTGGCGCCAAGCAATTCGACGCCGACTGGAAGGAGGCTCTGCTGGACGAGATGAAGACCACCATGTCCCAGTGCTGCGAACGCTGTCGCCTGCAGGTGCTGCACAAACTCGAACAGCGTCTGCAATACGTCCGGCAGCGGATCGCCGACGAGCTGCAGCTGCACTACAAGCACATCACCGACGACATGTCGGAGATGTTGCAGACGGCCCGCAAATCGATGCATTCGGTCCGCAATGGGCAGCAGACGAAAATCGAAGAAACCGGATCGCCGCCGGGCACATTAGTCCTGAACAACAATAACATCATGCAGGTGCAACTGAGCGAGCATGTTGCGGACTATTTCCAACATATCCAGACGGCCGCAGACAATGCAGCCAAGTCCAAGCAAAATGTCCAAAGCAAGCGAAAGCGAATCAATCGCAAACCGACGAGTCCCTCATAGATGTGAAATCAATTTCAATGCATGTCGTTCTAATTCACTCTCATTTCATTCTCATCCCATCCCCATCCATCAGAGCCTCATCCGTCGCATCGCATCCTCCATCGAACAGTCATCACCAGCACCACACCAGCACGACATCAACCAACCCATCATCAACCACCAACGACGATGATGCCCTTCTCGGCGGACCGCTCGAGCATCGTCTCGAAGAACTCTTCACATCACCGTATATGGGGTTCTTCGATGACAACGGCCTGATCGGCCGCTATCTCAAGCCAGTCGAAGAGTTCTTCTACAACCTACCACCCCCTCCATCCGCATATGCACAAGAATAGCACACCACTGATAACGTAGTGGCAATAAACAAAAATATAAAATTAAATATTATCGATTTGTGTCTAGTGATTTTTTTAACGCATGGGATGATTAGTTTTTACAATCTACCTGACGACATTTCGTGACAATACGATTATTTTTATATTCACAAGTTACTTTAATTATGATTTCTTATAAAGCTACTCTTGAGATTTTCAAAACATTTGTTCAAATATATTTTGTATGTCGATTTATCATTGTTTTTGGATGAAAACACTGTTCTTGTCTAGGCTTGATAAGTGTTATTTGGATTCTTCCCCACCGAGATAAAATTAACAAAGAATTGGTTGCTGTTTTGAGTGTTACACAGTAGAATACGATAACATTTACTAAAAATTGTTGGGAAACCGTGCAGGCGATAGCTGGAACGCTGATGATACCATTGTTATCATTTTGTGGTATTATGCAAAATTAGTGCAGCATTTGTTCATGAGTTAGCTGAGTTTGAGGAACGCTTACCTGAATAAAACAACTACTGTCCATTTTTCGTAAAATAAAAACAACAACATGAAACATATTATTATATTGTAGATTTTCGATTTTCGTCGAGTGTATTATTTAGAACAATAATGCACGCTTGCACCGCTTCATTTGTATGCTCATCATTGGAAAAAGAATCCGCCAAAACTTCCTCTGAAAATGCGTGCAAGGAAATGAAATCACATACGGGTTACAATGCTGAAATCTGACCACCACAATATCACATCTCGTTGTTACCCCCGATATCCATTGTAACCGCCTCCGTATCCGCCACCGTATCCGCCTCCATATCCGCCACCGTATCCGCCACCGTAACCCGCTCCGTAGCCGGCGCCACCGACGCCACCGACACCACCGTATGGCGGAATGCCCCCAACCGGGTAGCCAGCACCGTTCAGCCCGTTCTGCGTGTGCGTATGCACGTGCACATTGTTGTTCGGGCCGTTCGGGCCGTACGCTCCGCCATAGCCAGCACCCGCTCCGTATCCGCCACCATATCCGGCACCATATCCGCCACCGTATCCGCCACCGTATCCGCCAGCAACCGGATAGCCACCGTACGCATTATATCCGTACGGGACGACACCACCGTAGCCACCCGCCAAACCGCCCAACAGGCCGTAAGTGGCACTGGTCGATGCGGCAGACAATGCGAACACAACGACAATGGTCGCCAATATCTGCGAAATATAATGGGTTTTGTCAATTGGGCGTGTTTTCCTGATATTGGGCTAATTTTCTTGATTCTCAACGAAAGTGAAAAGTAAAAGTAAAACGAACCCATCGAAGAGCGGTTTCGGTACCTACAGATTTGTTCATTGATTTTATTGTTTTATTCAAACACGTGCTAGTTATGTATATTCAAGATAAATGTGCGGAATGAATAAACACAAGCACACTCACTCCAGTTTAAATGTTTGCAATTTGGCAACTGGCACTGACAATTGACGCACTTAACGCAACTTTCATTATTACCACCAGAATCGTCACCAATATTTACAATTATATATCAAGCTAAAATTAAATAAGAAGCAAGTGGCCTCGTTTCTATAATTCAGGCAATAACTCTGAATTGAAGAATCGACCAAATTCAAAAAACCCTAGCTATGTGTAATTGAGTTACGTGGATTTGTAAATCTTATCCACCTTTGAGACGCGGTAAGAGGATTTTATGAAGACTAATATATTAACACAACTTACATGTGAACTCATTTTTGCGACTTGACTTGGCTGAGACACGCAAAAAATTGATCACCTGTAAGTGTGCAACAGTGTCTTTTAAAGATACGCACACACCCACCATTCTCCCCTCTCCTCCTCACCTACCAAGCATGTCGCGCCGCGCGAGCATACACCTAGATAGCAACGCGATATGATCCAAGAAGTTCGTCGTCTGTGTCGGCGCGACGACGACGACAGGTTGCTGGTTGGGCCGACAAACGCATGACATTGAATTTACGTTTGCAGAGCAAAGCAAATATGGTTCGCACGCAGATGACAACATCTCTGCGCGCATACGCACACTACAGTGGACCACAATTGTCATCGAACGTTCACCATTGTTCTGCACACACGCCACGAGCATCGTTGTCCATTGACCATTCAGTGTTATGCAGATGGTGGCCACTGTATTTCGGCGGTTTCGTGCGTGTCAGTGATCCGTGAGTCAACACATACAATATAGTAATTACTACGGGGTGCACCACCTTTGTCGTAGGTATGAGAACATTAAACAACTTCGAAATTTTCCAAACCGATGTTAATAGATAATTATATTTGTTATTTAATTTGGTCCAGCACAAATTGATTGCACACACCATCGAACAAAAGGCATTTTATGACCATAGCAAGTTATTATCGAGCATATCTCAACGTTTGTCTTCAAATTTGAATGTCAAATTTCGTTAAGTCATATTGCAGTGGGAGATCGTCAATATTGCGTGTGATGAAAATTAATCGTTCAAAAGAATTGATCCTAGTGCTCAGAGCGAACATATATGTATATCTCATAAGTCATAGCTCATGCTCATGAGTGACGTGAAGTAGCCCCCTAGAATGTGGACTCATTGACGTCGTATTCATTGAAAACAAATTTTACGCCAGCGATCCTCAGACCATTGACGATCATGAAGCAAAAATTCGTGTCGAAAACAAGAAATCAAATTCACGGACATGTTATAAAAATTCAGCAAAATGCAGTCTTGTTTGTCCAAACAAACTGTGCTGGATCTTGGAGAATGTCAACGTTATTCAATTGTTCTCATACCTACGGCAAAGTAGACGCACCCGGTATAATACTAAGAAATGCTTGTACACACTCATGTTCGATACAAATTATAATTCTACTATTTCTGTGTCAAGGTTCTGTTTATTGAAATCGTACGCGGGAATTACCATAAATTTTGCGGATCGTACATACAACACACACGCAATATCCGTTTCAGAAAGCACTCACGCAGATCCGTCGTCACTTCGTCACTATTGTTCAGTACGCACACGCACCGCATCGGTGTCTGTGTCGGTCGCGCCACTTCCACAACTCAACACTCCATCATCGCATCGCATCGCCGATCGCCGGCATCACTTCGCCGGCTGGCGTCGCTTCGCTCGCATCCAAATGCCATTGTCCGAGTGCGTCGTGGCCGTCGAGGCGAACATCGGCTCGAACGGCACCTCGACGGGCAGCAGCTCGAAATGGCGCACCACCGCGCCCAACACCAGGCGCAGCTCATTGTTGGCGAACTTCTGGCCGATGCAGTTGCGCGCGCCCGCACTGAACGGCACATACTCGTACGGGTTCTTCTGTGCGCGATTCTCCGGCAGGAAGCGCGTCGGATCGAAGCGCTCGGGCTCCGGGAACAGGGCGGGATTCTGGCCCATCGAGTACAGGAAGATGGCGACGCTCGTGTCTTTGGGCACGTGCTGGCCGTTGGCTGATGGTGGAGAGAGAGAAAACAGTGTGACAATTCAATACGAAATGGTCTATTTTGTTAGCACGCATTTAGCGTCACTTTACATAGTTGCAAACGCCTTTCGAATTACAAATAGCATGTTAAGTTTGGTGCATATGTGTGTATACGAGATGTAATAATTGATCACAATTAGGTCGACTGAACTCGAAATCGAGTTCTTCTATATGGAAGCACACATCTCACAAGATTCAGTCGATACAAAATAGCTTCATTGGGTGTATTTTTCTTACCCAAAACCAGACCCTCGTTGGCTCGCCTGCCGATCATGTTCACTGCCGGGTGCATGCGCTGCGACTCCTTGATGAACATCTCCAGGTACTTCATCTCTTGCAGCTGCTGGTACGAGGCCTTGAGCGTGAGATCCTCGCCGAACATCGACAGCTGTTCGTCGAGGCATTGCTGCTGCTCGGCCGGATTGATGGCCATGTTGTACATGGCGATCGCGATGGCAGCCGCGGTCGTGTCGTGGCCCTGCGTTTCACCAAATGTTTGATTTGAGAAAAAGTATTAGGAACTGAGTTTCACGCTATAACAAATGTCAGTACAACACTTGAACTTATCAATTTAATTTGTGTGTTATCAGATCAGTTATTAAGATCATGCTATTTGCTTATTAGTCAGTTTGTATTTGTTAAAAAGCTTAACTTATTTGTCAACACTTAAACGCAATAGGAAAAAGGAAAAAAAATATTTCCATTAAACGGTAAATTTTCCGCCATATACTTACGGCAAACATGAACGTGGACACCTCATCGCCGATCTCCTGATCGGTGAGATGCCGACCCTCGACGGTCGTCGTCAGCAGCATGTCGAGGAAGGCGATTCGCTTGCGTGGTTTTTCCACATCGTTGTCATTCGCGTCGATCGTGCTTTTGGCCGCGATTTCCGCTTCGAGTTGCTGTTTGCGCTGTGTGATAATCGTCTGGTTGAACGAGCGCAACAAATCGACTGCGCGGCGATTGGTCTTGTAGTCCTTGGACAGTGGCCACAGCAAATCGAATCGCTTCCACCAGCTGAAGATGCGCTTATAGACCATGACGCTAGCACTACGCAACGGCAATTAAAATAATGTTATACCATCATCTAACACGCAATTCAAAATGGGTGGGCGCTTACTCATGGAACGCCTTCACCAGCTCCGAGTCCTGATCCTCGAGCGCGTTCACCTGCACACCCATGGCCGTCTCGCAGATCAAATCCAATGTTGCCATATTGATCAGGTGCTGTGCATCGAATGCCTCGCCGGACAAGGCGTACTCGTCGATTTTCTTCATCAGCTTCTCCAGATTGGCGCTCATCGTGATATGGAAATCGTGCAGGATGTTGAAGTGGAACGTTGGCGTGATGGTGCGCCGTTGACGGAACCAAGGAGTAGCTGGTGGGCGAGGTCAAATGTTAGTTGACTTTGTTCCAGAGACAAGAGCTGAGATTTGGACATTATCGTACATGTGGCAGTGATTAAACCGGTTCCAATCCAGTCGTGGAGAAAACGATAGTCGTCGAACTTATCGTTGTGCTTCTGCGTTGATAGCATTATCTGGGAAGATGGGAAAACCGAAAAGACACGTTTGGTATAGATTAAAAACTGCACCCGCACTGCGATGATTGATTGGTGCGCGTGTCGCATACGGATTACCTCCACGTCCTTCGGATCAGTGAGTACCACGTACAGACTGTTGCCGATCCACACTCGGAACGGCTGGAAGGCGTACTTCTTCGCATAGTGCACCATGTTCTGCATATAGTCTGCAGAGGACAGTTTACCACTTATGTCAGTTATTCCAGCGGGAGTCCAGAATTCTAGAATGCTCACCGTACGGATTGTTACCCATCTGCAGCGCGTTGCCCACGATCGGATACCATTTTGGGCCCGGGAATGCTTCGCTGTACTGCCACACGGTGTACCAGCGGTGCACGAAATATGCTAAGGCCGCGGAGGCTACGAAAATCAGTGCCAGCACCATTATGTGGAAGCGATCTGCACCCAACGAAAATTCGACAGCAACTGCGGACTCCACACGATTTGAAACCATTTTCGCGTGCGAGCACCAAATATTACAGATAACCTGTTATCTGTTATCGAATTGGCTTTCGCATTCGTATTGAACTTGAATCAGTGCGTCTGACATCATTTCTGCGTTCCATTGAACGCACATAGTAATGATAACGACTTCGACAATGATAATAATAATGATGATGATGTACCAAAATAGGTGCCGCTATGAATTAGAATCGAGACCCGAAACTTCGGGGCCGAACAAGTGTTAATAAGTATTTTATACAGTCCCGTTATATAAAGATGACACGAAATCTTTCATCCTGGAAACGGCATATTATCACAAGGCAAACGGCACATTCTGCACAAATTGAACAATTGTTTTGATACGGTTCCTACATGCGTGCAAATACAGGTGCATTTGAAAAGACATAAATTGCGGGGTAGACAACATTTATTACGAGTTTGGCTTCGGAATTCGCAGAGCACATCAGAACACCATTCAGCCAACATGCGTTCGATTTGTATGGTATTTTTGGGAGTTTTAAGCTTTGTAGGTAAACCGATTATAATTATATCGGGTTCACACGTTCACTTATCTAGCATTACTCGATTCATTCGAAGAAATTAGGTGTATGCTGCGCCCACAGAAAAAACAAATATAGATTATATGAACTGGCGGTTCTTTTCGGACCGTGAAGAACCGCAATTCCATTCTGGTCCTGTTCCGAACGCCCCATGTTCCGCACCGGTGACGCTACCGTGCGAGCTCCCGACGCCACCGCTATGCCTTGAGGAGCAACTACCGACACCGCCATGTCATGAGGAGCAGTCGTCACCACCATGCCAGGGGGGCACGCCATCGCCATGAAATCATAAAGAACTTCAACTAAATAAATCGTTTTATTTGAATAATTAATATAATGAATTACTTCTTCGGAGGCCAAGAAAGTAAAGTCGAAAGTGGAATACAAAACATGTTTTCAAAGTTTGGATATCTTGGAACAATATCCGCACAATAAACATACTGACGAATTAACAGGATCAAATGACATCGCTTGTATAAAATTGGTGCGCAAATATTATATGCATTACGACCATTGTCTCAAGTCATAATTCATAATAAAGTCAGCATTCTAGTTAGAACTTGCCGCTCTTGAACGAAACATATTAAATTTTGTGAATGATTGAATTTCATGTACAGTTAAATTTTACCATAAATATAATTTCACATGACACCGCTCTTGTTTCTTAAATTCAGACCATTTCTAAACGGTTCATTCTTCTACATTCGCAGACTTTAAACTGGCCTTGTATCCCCGTCACATCTGCTACAACTCGTTTGTCTGAATGATCGATGATTCTATGTTATACAGTTACATTCGAAATGCTATCACATTATCGTCGTCTGCTTTATCTCGCGCGCCTATCAATCGGCGCATTTTTTCGTTGGTTGTTGTATCTGAAATCGCCTGAGTCGGACGTGCACTTACACGTGGGGTGATAAAAACCAAGCCCATTTTTATCGTCTGTGTGTGTGTTTGTTTTATCCCCGTTGCGGCCGACCAAAAATAAAACGACGACTACATTCAGCAGCAAGATGAGCTACAAAACTAAGGACGCCGAATACGAGGCGGTGCTGCGCGGCATCCTCACAGCTCGGGCCAAGGAGGGCGCCACCGTGGACGAGATTCGCAGTATGTAGAGTGTAGCCAAAAGTCTTATCCGTGTGAGCGTGTGTGTGTGTGTGCATTTTTCTAATATGTTTTCCATCCAATCTCTATTTCTCGCTCTGCACACCCACACATATGCAGACGACTTCAAAGAGCTGCTCGGCGAGGTGCCCGACGTGCTGAACGACCAGTTCGAGAACATCAAGCGCTACATGGCCTCGATCAATGGCGTCGTGTATGCCATCGAGCGTGACATGTACCTGTGGTTCTACCATTCGCCCAACACGCGGCACATCACGCAGATGATCGAACAGCAGAAGCCGCCGCGGAACGGCGGCCGCTACGTCACCAACCAGACCAACAACAACAACCACCACAACCAGAGACACCAGCCGTACGCCTCCGGCCATCAGGCCTCGCGCATGTCCTATCCGCCCACGCATCGCCAGCAGCAGCAGCGGCACCAGCCGCAGCAGCAGCAGCCGTCGCCACAGCAGACCCACCAGCACTCTTACCCAGCCAGCATGTACCTGCCGATGACGACGGCTGCGGGCCAGCAGCACCAGCAGCACCAGCAACACCAGCCAACAGCCGCCAGCCAGCCCAACCAGCCGCCCATCCAGCGCAAGTCGTTCCACAATTCCGCCAATTCGTGCTTCTTCAAGGACAACATGCAGTTCCGCATGAATCGGCAATTCTACAGCGAGCCATCGCTGATGACGGCGCGCAGTCGCTCCAACACCTCGCTGAACAGCGCTACGTCGAGCGGCAGCTCCTCGTCGGCAGCCGCCCTGGGTGGCCACATCGGCGGCGGCGGCGGTCATCGCTCGTCGACCGGCGGACAGTCGCAGGGACAGGGACAGGGCTGCGGGGGCAACGGTGGCGGTCGTCCCAACCAGTCGGCCAGCCAGTCACCGTTCCTCGACCATCGGCCCGCCTTCCTGTACGAGTACCAGCTGATCGGCGACGATTTCCTGCTCGCACTGGCCACCACCGATCTGGACGCCTCGCTGGCGCACGACGGCTGCCGCGCCCGCCGCAGCGGCCTCTGCATCTCGGGGCTGACCATCAGCGATGCGGCGAAGCGCGTCAGCCAGCTGCTGGTGCCCATCGACGAGAACGTGATCGTGAACATCGGCTCGGTGGATCTGCTGCACGGCCATGAGTTTGCCGATATGAAGCGCGACTTTATGCACCTGATGGAGGCGTTCCAGCGCAGGCAGATTGTGCCGGTAATCACGACGCTGGCGCCGCTGGCCAATCACTGCCATCTGGAGGAGACGCGTCGCAAGTGGAACTTCTTCAATACGTTCCTGCTGAAGCAATTCCCGGCGCTGGTGCTGGATATTACCGTGTGCTTCCGCAGTACGGACGGGCGAACGTTGCACGACTGCTACCAGCCGATGGCCAAGTACGTGAGCGGATCGTGTCAGCCGCACACGCTGTGGAATCGGCTGGGCCGGCAGCGGGTGCTGGCGTTCCTGAAGAAGAATGTGTACGAGAACTTCGATGTGATCGATCGGTGAGCGGGCGATTGGCGGTGCGTGCGTGGGTGTGTGATGTGGTTTGGTATGCGATGATCAGATGCGACGTTCAGATGTATTGTATTGTGAGTATTTGTGTTGAGGCCTGTAATCCTGTTTTATAATATTTATTATTATTATTGTGTGTGAACATCTCCGTTTTGTTCGGACACGAATCTGTTGTCGACACAGGTTCGTGTGGGATCATATCCGGAAACGTTATATTTGTCCGACATTTGGGTTGTTGTCTGTGTTGTCGAGACATCGGACATCGTCGAACTAATGGGTCGTGCACGAATTATGCTCGCATGTCGCACATTGCGTACACGTGGCCCAGTCTGTTTGTGGTGGACGTGTACTCGAATTGGCAGACATAAAACTCATTTGCGTCGTTCGATGACGGTTCGGCGTATGCGTATGCTGAATTGGCAGTGCTGATGGCAGACACTAAATCACTCGCATGACACACAATTAATTTACTGTTCACTTTCAACTCGCGATTTGCACGGCATTTGCGAAGTGCTGTGTGGACTGCTTCGCAGGGTTGGGGTGTAAATTGATTTGTCGTCGTCTCGTAGTGATTGGTGTAGTTCGAAAAGACTACCCGATTGACTTGTTGTCATATAACCGGTTATATGGACAATTGAACCACTCGGATACTCTTTTCGAATATCTATGTTTATTTATTGGTTATCTGCAATGCAGGATCTAGATTATAAGAATTTATATTGTATTAATGTATTCATATCGATGCGTGTGTTATAATGTTATCATTTTCGTGTAATACGGACGGGTTTTTTTAAATGGTCGAATAAATGGAACATTCTGTAATGTATTATAATTTATACATGGTATTCATACAATATATGCATATAATGTACAAAATTGAATCTTTGGTTTTTTTACTGTTCATTTACTGGTTCGTACGTCATAGTTTCGAACATAATTTATTCGAAATCGTATCAAACTTTAAATTAAGGCGTCAGTCGGATTCATATCATTCAGCGCCGCATCAATATTGCTCTCCATGAGCCTAATTTATGATTTTTCATTTCAATCATAGGAAGCAAACACAAACACGCAATTTACAATTATGTAATTTTCGGTGGCAGATGTCTCGGATTGCAATCATGATTCCCAGAACCCATTACCAGATTTCCAGCAAGATTGCACAATTACCGTAAAAAGACACGAGACATGTATTTGTAGTGGAAAACATATTTTTATTCGACTAATTGCTTGTCAACATTATATAGCAATATGTAATTCTATATAGTAAATATCCTGTTGTGGTCGATATCTATTGGTGTTGTAAGATGTTACAAATACATAGTAAAACATGCTTCTCAAGGTGTAATCGGCTCGATACTTTTACCACTGGTAAATACATTAATGGTGTGCATTCTCTTATAAATAAAATATTTGTTGACAATAAATATAATACCATTAAATACAATCAAATACAATGTAAACATATTATATTGGGTAAAACTTAAATAGCACAAACAAACGACACTAACAATAAACAAAACTATGATCGAATGTGATATATGATCAATAAGCCGAACTTAATGCAGGTACAGACCACATTACTTCGCTTAATAATTCAAAATTCGAAGCTGTGTTGTGTCTCTGATCAATATGTCTAACTTGAAGCAAGTACAGACAACATTACTTAACGTCATTATTCAAAACTTCAAGGTATGTTGTGTTGCTTTATACTTTCATGTGCGGCCTGCTTATATGACTCCTGTTAATTATCAAGAAATTGTTTATTTCTCTCATCCCATGCAGCTAGTCGGAATGTCGGCGTTCAAATCAGGGATGCAAGACATCTCAACTTATATGAAAATAATGTGAACAAACTGGTAATTAAAACATGTTCAACAATTTAAGTAATAGGTAGAATGGTCAAGTCAATTTGTAGGGAATGTAAATGTAGTTAACAGCTTTGAATGTCCTAAGTACAAAAATTCAACTTCGATTTACTCCTAATTCATAACGCACACATTTTGTCAGCTTGTCAATTGTGTGAAAAGGCAACATGACTTCCACTCCTATTTGCTAATATGTTCTGAATATCAATAACAGCTATTCGTAAAAATCCTAATATAACACATTATATACTATACTCCTCGTGCTTTCATCTTATAAATATCGTGATGTGTAGGTTTCAATTAGAATATTATTGGCTGTTATTGCTTATTTGTTGATATGTTCAATTCAATATACTGTACAATAGTAAAGCTATCTGTGCGTTTGCCTGCAAAGTAATCTAATGGTAATAAACATTCTCTGTACATTTTGTATTCGGCAAGCATAAAGCACGTTACTATTCTGCTATTTTGTGCTCATTAAGTTCACGTATACACACACGCAATATTTGTGTCGGGAATGCCTGATGCGTGCGTGTGTGTATGCGTGTGAGTCGAGATCGATCAGAGGAACACCCGTTCAGATTTCGACCCCTATTGCAGAATCCGCGGTGATGCATTCTATATATCGGTGGCTTGTGCGTATCAAAACACAACACACAACCATCCATCCTGTCCTGTATGTGTGTGTGTGTGTGTTTAGAGTAGATGCTCCAGCAATCGGGCACTTTTCGTAAAACAACCGTTGAGGTGGTATTTCCCAACATATTTTCAAAAACTAAAAACATTTTAGTTATCCACATTTTAGTTCCACCATCACACCTACCACCTACGCCAACTACGTACTCTAAATGCCGTGCGTGGTCGCCTTGTGCTTGCGGAAATTGGACGGATCACTGAACGCCTTGTCGCACACCTCGCACTTGTACGGCTTCACATTGTTGTGGATGTTCATGTGCACCTTCAGGCTGGACGACTGCGTGTACGTCTTGAAGCACATCGTGCACTGGTGCGGCTTCTGGCCGTCGTGGCCCTGCTTGTGCGACTTGAGGCTGCTCAGCTGGCTGAACGCCTTCGAGCACTGGTCGCACTTGAACGGCATGCCGTCGGCGCTGTGCGAGCGCTGGTGCGACTTCAGGTTGCTCGCCTGCGTGTACGACTTCGGGCACTGGTCGCACTTGAACGGCTTGTCCGCATTGTGCACGTTCATGTGGATGCGCATGCTGCTGCGCTGGCTAAACACTTTCGGGCACTTCTCGCACTGGAAGCGCTGGTTGTCCGTATGGGTGACCATGTGGGCGGTGAGGTTGCGCTGCTGGCGGTACGCCTGGCCGCAGATCTTGCACAGGAAGGTCATCGTTGGCTTGGCGACGGCGCCGGCTGCGGCGGTGGACGAAGCCGGCGATGCTGCTGGTGACTCGCCAGAATCGACGGTGGTGTCGACGACCGATTGGGATTGGGCGGACTCGTTGGGGCTGTGCGAGGGCAACGAAACAGTGCCTGCCTGGTGCACAGGTGACATGTGCTGGGGCTCGGGCGTGTGTGATTCGATCTTGACGAACTGCTGCTCGCCGGCTAGGACGACCGAGACCATCTGAGTGGTGGTGGTGGAGGAGGTGGTGGTCGTCGCTGCAGCGTCCACGGTGGACATCGTCTGGTTGGCAAGAGAAATAAATAAATAAATAAATAAATTTATTAATTGATAATTTAGTTGGTGAAATAAAGACCATTATTTTAAAGTAAACTTAACATATTTGAACAGATTTGATTAAATTATTATTTTCACTTTGACTACGTTCAGTACATTTGTATGGAATAGTTGGCTCCAACGTTAAAACTAGAGATACTAAAAATTACAAAAAATGCAAACATTTAAGCTATGGACATTAAAGATTCGACACTCTCGGTTTTTACTTCGTCATGAATTGTTTTTACTAAATAAAAGTTGGCTCCAACGTTAAAACTAGAGATACTAAAAATTACAAAAAATTCAAACATTTTAGCTATGGACATTAAAGACGGTCACTTAATCGATTCATCATCTACATCCATTTTACCCCATGAAGGAGTGTTGAGCGGCTGTATTCGAAATACGAAGCTTTTTCAGGTTATTTACTGTTGATAGGCACCTGTATATCAACACGTAAACGATTAAACGATTAAGTATCAAAAAACTAGACCAGAAAATTGTACTTGTCGGAAAAAAAAAATGTCGATCACGATCGCCGTCAACGCGGCGTACCCTAAATACGTTCTTAAACCCTATATCATACGTGGTACTACTAACGAATTTCGGGTACGTTTGCCGCTTTGACAGCGATCGGAATAGAACAATTAGTCGGTGAACAAGTCAATGAAATTTTATGTTCTCATACCGACGCCGACGATGGCTGTTTCAATTATTTGTTTCCATCAATTAATCACATTGCATAATAAAACAGAATCAAATTAGCCTGGGGCTTAAGATATTGAATATTAATGAGCTCATTCTAGTTGATTAAATCTTCAGAGCAATTTTACGCGTACGAATATATTAAATGTAGAAGAATTTTCAACACTGACGTTTCTCTCGGTTCCAATTCCCATTTTAAGTTATTCCTTCGTATAATTAGTAGCTACTATATTTTCCATTTAATCAATGGAATTCAATTGTTATTGAATTTAATTTCAATCCTTGAGCTCAATGAGTAAATTAGAATATTTTTTAAATGATTAAATTGCGTTGAGCACTCACCTCAGTCGGCTGGGTTGTGAAATAACTGATGTTGGCCGCCTGTGGCTGTTGATTGACGAGCAGAACAGGATATTGCACGACGGTGGTAGGAGTGATGATGTGCTGCTGCTGTTGCTGCGGCTCCTGCGATACGAATTGCACCGTAGCGGTTGTCGTCGACATCATCCCTGCTGGGTGCTGTTGCAGCGGCGGCGACGCCGATGCCGAAGCGACGGATGACGACGAGTGATGCGAGAACGTGGACATCGGCGACGAGGACGCCGAATGCGACGATTGCGACGACGTCGAAAACTGGCCGCGCTTCGGGTCGTGCGGCGTTGCCGGTGGCGTCAGCTCCTGGGCCGCCAGCGTCAGATGTTGCTGATTGATGTGCTTGTGGTTACCGACGATGGTGGTGCTGGTACTGTTGCTACTGCCGTTGCTCTCATTGTTCGTTGCCGGCGCCGAACAGTTGTCCAGCAACTGGATGGTGTGATGGGCGCCGATGTGCTGCTGCAGATCGGCGCTGGTCGCGTACGTGGTGCAGCACAGCTCGCAGCCGAACTCGTTGAACGGACTGGTGCGGAAGCCGTTGCTGGTCAGCACGATCGGCGCCGGCGGCGACATGCTGCTCGGATCGCCGGCCGCGGCACTGGCGTGCGCCAGCATGCCGCTGCCGCTGCTGTCGGAAGTGTGGTCGTCGATGCTGAGCGACTGATGCACGACCATGTGCAGCTCGAGCTGATCGAGTTGCGCGAACGACTTCAGGCAAACGGTGCACTGGTAGCTGAGCTGAAGCTGGTGCTGCTGCGGCAGCTGGGCAAATCCGGCGGTGGTGGTGCTGCTGCTCAGGATGTGCAGCTGCTGCTGTGGCTGGCCGTCGTCGCCGCCGGTTGCTTCGTCGTCGGCAATGGTGCCGATTTGCATCAGTTCGACGGTGGTCGGGTGCATTTTGTTGAACGCCGTGTCGAAGGTTTCGAGTCGGATTTCGCGTGGCTGCAGCAGGTTGCCATCGGTGGTGGTGATGGTGGTGGTGGTGGAGGGGGCGACGGTAGCCGGTGTCACCGCCAGCAGTTGATCGGCGTGGCCGTTGGTGTGATGTGGGTAGATGATTTGCATGGGCTGAGGGTGTTGGTGCTGGTGAGCCACAGCCGCCGCCGCCGCCGCCGCCGGTTGCTGGTGATGATGGTGGTGGTGGTGCTGGTGGTGGTTGTAGTAGATGATCTGCGGCTGAGGTAATTGGTGCTGGTGCTGGTATTGCGGCTGCATTTGCATCTGAACGGGCGGTTGGCTGTGGTGATGGGGGACGGCCATGCTGGGGTTCTGCTGGCGCGGACAGACAAGAGGAGCATTAGAGAACGAGCACACATTCGAACATAACGAAATTTTTGACGATTCCAGCAGCTGATTAGAATCTTACATGAGAGACAGTATAACGACTCGTTAGACCGTTGTCATATTGGCAATGAGCAAAACAAACGAACGACTACACTTCTAACATCGACATCGAGTGTAAGCAAATTTGAAATATATAATATAGTATACCTTCTCCTTATCACAGGTCTCGAAAAATTGGAACTCCGCGTCATCGCGCAAGTCCAGCATCGAGTCCAACTGTGTGAGGTGGGGGAGGAAGAATACTTATTCAACGACTTCGCTTTCATTGTTCAGAAATAATATAATTATGTGTTGATCATATCGAAATTTAGCATCTGATTTTTGTTATATTAATGAGCCGAACAGGGTGGTTTTTAAGAAACATGCGAACAAATATTTGTAAACACTTACCGAGCAGTCTGTCTCCATTTTGATGCTCGTGTATCCGGTGATCGCGTACTGCCCTTCGCCAATCGTATTTGAATAGGTCTGGTAATTAGAATGGTCCATCTGAAAATATATTCAAACAATAATTTAAACAAAAACCACACTGAGATATGGAACTAATTCTTGCTACATATAAGTGTCCTCAAAAATGCATGTTCTGCATTCTGAATCATCCCGCATGTGCTCGATGTTAGTTTAAAGTAGCACACACTTTGCGGAGAGCATGCCCAAAAACTTCAATATCCGTATCAGCATTCTCCAGCTACCGCGCTTTTGGTTCATACGAATTTATGTTGGTGACTTTTTATGTGTTCATCGGTAACTGCTATTATTGTGTGTACAGTGCGCGCATAGTCTCCGATGTCCAGATGACCGTTAGAGAATGTTGCAAACCACTTGCGAAATTGTGTTTCGGCTGGTCTCGATAACCCTTTACTAAATTATGTTTGTTCCTGCCGGACTTCCACCAATTAGAAAACAAGGATATATTTTCGCAGAGAAACAAGTGGTTTCAATCAAATTGATGTATCCAACAAACGTCAACTTTCGATTGAATATTTCGAAGGTTAGTACTAACTATAAAATATATACTGCTAATTTTCATATAAACAATACGAATTTTCCGGCCCAACTGTTATTCAAATAGCAAACATTTCAGTATACGACACAATACGACAAATCACCGCGCACATTCATGCACACAGAGCACACAGTCGAAAAAATAATTTGTTAACTTTGAGTGTACGAAAAAAACGAGGTCATTAGTGGGCCTTCTCGCCATCGCGCGCACGCACGCACGCACCACGGTGGAGTGGAGTGGAGTGAGCGACGACGACGACGACGGTGTGGATGTGGATGATGATGGTATAGTGTGCTCTGTTGATGCTGCTGCTGGCCGTTGGCTGCTGTTAGTGCTTGGTTGGTGATTTTCTGTGTGAGTGTGTCTTGTGTGTGTTTGTGTGTGCAGCAGCGCGTCATGTCGTGTCGCACAAGCAGACACACACACACACACGCAACAGAAAACACACACGCACGCAAGCACACACGGGCTGCTGCTGGTCGAACGCGGCTCGCGCAGTCAAGTTGAGCGTTGAGCGCACCGTTGTTGAACGTGTGCGCACGCTTGTGTTGGTGTGTGTTGCGCGTTGTTCGCCGAACCGTGTCACTGCCATGCCGCTCTCATGAGTTGGTCGGTGTGCCGCAAGTGTTCGTCGCGTTCGCGTACACATAACATTTACGACGACTTCAACACACATGAGAATACATGCGTGTGTTGCGTGTCGTGTATGCTGGCTGGTATGATCGTTTGATTGCTGGTGTCGTGTGTGTGTGTGTGTAACAGGTGGGCTGGAAAGTTCGTATAATGTTTTAATGATGAAATTAAAGGGTTTATTGACGACGGTACATTGAATATAGAGGTCTTCCATTTTTGCCGAAGCCCTTCTTTCTTTTTTGCCTCAAAATGTGCCTTTGTTTCAGCATTAATTCCAACACCTCAAATTTATCAACAGCGTCGAGAAAGCCGAGAGCAGTGCAATGAGTAATAGACCGATCATAAGCTTGTATACACATACAATTTTTATTTTAACCGATAAGGATCTTCTATCTAGTCGTTCTGAGACCTCAAATTTGGGCAGATTTCTTTTTTCGTGTTCAACATCTTTTTCAATAATTCATTAAAAATACTATACATTTAGCAAAAAAAAATATTTTTCAAACGACCTCTTGTCGTCAAAGAATACTTCCTTTTTTTTTTTAATCTAGAGAAATCTGACCATCCATTCGCCCGCTAGACGTGTGACGTGTGCGAATATTGGTGGTTGATTAATCGACGTGTAGCTCAAACGGGAAGAAATAGAAAATACAAAAATAAAAATTTGTGTACTAGTAATCAAAACTAGCTATCTGGAAAAAATTTGCCCATTTTGGCCCTGCGCTTCCATGTGCCGCCGGCATTAACCCATTGCCGGCGGCAAATTGAAAAACAACGATCATTCAGCTCGTGCGCGAGCTACACTGCATGTTGGCTTGTCAATTTTTGAGTTCTTCCCTTGTTCTAGAAAAGGCTGCACGGTTAAGTAGCACACTGCAATCAATTGGTTCAGATCGGACGAGAACGCGCCATTCTGCACCGATATAAAATCAAAAACGAAATCTTTTTCACGCCTTTTAAATTTTGCCTCGTGGGCAGGCGCTGAGTCATGTGGGAATGTCTGAAGTGTGCCAAATTTCTGCTGTGACCACAGAAGCATAATGCACTGAAAAAGGTCTGGTCGATATTTCGTGATTGAATTCAAGACCATTTCCACGAAAGCAAAGTTTTTTTACTTGGCGCAAATTCCAGCTTTAACTGTGAGCTGTGAACTTGTTCAATAGTCTTTAGTCTTTTTATAGTCTTTAAATGCAAAACACTCAAATTTCCGAGCAGCGGCACATACTTTTTTTTAAATTCCTTTGGGGCCTCACTCGCTTGTTTTCAAAAGTCAAGCGCTGAACTTTTTGTGGCTTGTGTTCACCAATTCCGAATTTCAGCCCGATTCTCGATTCCTTCGAATCTCACGAGCGATCTGATATTTCGGGTTTTTACACTGAAACAGCTTAAATATAGCACTTCATGTGCTGTGATAAGTAACCACAACCACCATGTAGACGTAGACACGAACCATTATTACATTTTTGCTACAATCAAATTGAAATATCAATCAATCCAAACGACCAAT